>SAUE01000632.1:2300-23474 GCA_009724625.1 Deladenus siricidicola
TTAAACAAAAACAAGCAAAAATTTTGTTTTGAAAATGCATCAAAATTACTTTGCATTTTGTACTTTAGAAAAAATCTAAAAAATTATAGCAGTTGTTTACGACACAGAAACACTGGGAATACGTTGTTTGTGTGCGTGCGTGCGTATGTGTGCAATGATATTGAATAAGACGCCTTCACTCCTTCACGTGTTTGCTCGGCGAACAATTCTGAAAAGTTTATTATTTACGAAACAGTCCAAACAATACTTCCACATGACGTCGATTGTGCCGGCTGGGTCGAATCCGGCGGATTATCGTGTTGAGCGCGACACTTTCGGCGAACTACGCGTCCCGGCCGACCGCTATTATGGAGCACAAACAGCGCGGTAAATTTCGAATTTTTCTACAAATCTAATACTGAACATGTCTAGATCTATGCAAAACTTCAAAATTGGAGGCCCGGAAGAGCGAATGCCACTACCCGTTATTCACGCTTTTGGGTATTTGAAGAAAGCGGCCGCGTTGGTGAATCAGGAGTTTGGTCTTGATCAAAAATTGGCGAAAGCAATTTCACAGGCTGCCGGTTTGTTTTTAAGTTTTTTTTAATTGAAAAATTGAAATAACAAGATCATAAAATTCATAAAATAGTTTTTTTCATTTATAATTTTTTAAACTGAAAACTTTTTTGGGATCAGGAAAATTCGGTACGTGAATTGACGAAAATTATTTTTCATCAACCGTATAAGTATAACCCCCCCCCCACCAAAAAAATAATATTAAAATAAACACCAACCACTGGATGTATTATAAATTATAAATAAATATTTAATGTATACATTCGGTAATTTTTATATAAAATAATTTTATTATTTTTTACCAATTAAAAAAAACTTTCGAAATTTTTTGTATTGAAATCAATATTACTCCACTTTGGTTATATTTAAAAAAGTGAAAATGTAAAAGCCCGGGAGACGCATTAGTCTGAGTTCATTTGTGTTTTGTCGGAGTTTCTTAATTATTTTCTATATTATGTTTTATTTTACGAAATTCAGGATTTTTGTGAAATTTTTAATAAATGAAAGTGAAAAAATTATTAAAAAGTATTTTAGATGAAGTTATTTCTGGAAAATTGGATGATCATTTTCCTCTCGTGATTTGGCAGACTGGATCCGGAACTCAATCCAATATGAACGTCAACGAGGTTTGCTTCGCTTTCTGAATGTATTTGATAATTAAAATATAGGAAACCACAAAACGAAGCTTTTTAGTGAAGTAATAAAAAAATTTTGACCTAAAAAATTAAAAAAAAATTAAATTTTTTAATTCTGTGTTCAAATATCGGTTTGTGGCCTAAAAATGCATTTTTGGGTTAAATTTGGTCCATATCATCCGAATTCCGAAAAATGTTCGGGAACAATTTTTACAATTTTTGGACAGACCTCAGTAATTTTTTATTGATTTTTTCAAATTGGTGGTGGAGAAAAATGTTAATTTTTGAAAGATTATAGGTTATTTCGAATCGTGCTATCGAGATTCTCGGCGGAAAGCTTGGATCCAAGGAGCCAGTTCACCCGAACGACCACGTCAACAAGTCGCAGTCCTCCAACGACACCTATCCCACGGCGATGCACGTGGCCGTCGCGTTGGAGATTCACCATCGACTTTTGCCGGCGCTGAAATTGTTGCGCGATGGCTTGGACGAGAAGGCGAGCGAATTCGCCAATATTGTGAAAATCGGTCGCACACACACCCAGGACGCCGTGCCGTTGACGTTGGGGCAGGAGTTTAGCGCCTACGTTACTCAGGTTTGTATTTCTTTTTTTTTAGATTGATTTTTTTATTTGTGCTTTTAAAAATTTTTTGAAAATTTTTGAACTTTTACATGTTGAATTAATTAAATCAATTGTGTTATTTAAAAATAAATTTGTTATTTTTTTATTTGTGTTATATTTCGTTATTTGTTCTTTTAAGGATTTTTTGAAACATGTTAAATTTTTAAGTAAATTGATTAAATTGAGATTAAATAAAGTAAATTGAGAGCTAAACATTATTTTTTTGTTGTCGTAAACTGTTAAACTGTGTATTAGGTATCCAATGGCGTTGCACGTATCGAGGCGACGTTACCGCGTTTGTATGAGTTGGCTGCCGGTGGGACGGCGGTCGGCACTGGCCTTAACACACGAATTGGCTTTGCGGAAAAAGTTGCGAGGTAATTTTAAATACACTTTAAAAAATTAAAATTTTTGCTCTTTTTAAATGGCAATTAATTAAAGGAATTTTTTTACTGAATTTTTTTCTCTACTTGGTTTGCAATCAATAATGCAATTTTTAGTAAGTTATCCGAATTGACATCTATTCCGTTTGTAACCGCTCCGAACAAATTCGAGGCACTTGCCGCGCACGATTCTCTGGTTGAGGCATGTTTTTGAATTTTGTTAGTGAAAGCTAAAAAATTCGAAAATTCTTTCCAAAACATTTAAAAATTAAAAGAAATGTTTTTATTTAGGTTCATGGAGCATTGAATGTTATTGCATGTTCTTTGATGAAAATCGCGAACGACATTCGATTTTTGGGCTCTGGCCCACGTTGTGGACTGGGAGAGCTGTCACTGCCCGAAAATGAACCGGGAAGTTCGATTATGCCGGGCAAGGTGAATCCCACCCAATGTGAAGCGCTAACTATGATTGCCGCCCAGGTGTTTGGCAACCAGGTATGGCCTTAGAAATAATTTTCCCATTCAAATGTTTGTTCTCTAAAAAGAAAATTTTTGTCATTTTTGTCTTTTAAGCATTTTGTTTTTTTTCTTTTTACTTTTTTTTGTTTACGAAAAAATTGAGGTGCTTTTTTTGGGTCTTTTTTTACCTTTCCGACGTGCTATTTTTAGAAGATTTTTGTTTTTTGTTCTCAAATCATTGGCCGTTGCGTGAGTCAAAACTTTCATTTTGGATTTTTCTATGCTATTTTTGGGAGATTTTTTGTTTCGTTCTTTATCAAACAATTTTAAAGGTGAATTTAAAAAAAATTAAGGTGGCCGTGACTGTTGGCGGATCGAACGGCCATTTCGAGTTGAACGTATTCAAACCGCTAATGGTTCGCAATGTTCTGCAGTCGATCCGCCTGCTGGCGGACGGCTCAGTGTCGTTCACGGAGCATTGCGTTAACGGCATTCACGCCAACGCCTCGCACATCAAGAAGCTTTTGCATGAGTCGTTAATGCTGGTGACGGCGCTCAATCCCCACATTGGCTACGATAATGCGGCGAAAATCGCGAAGACCGCGCACAAAAACGGAACGACGCTGAAGGAGGAGGCGGTGAAGTCGGGACTGCTGACCGCCGAGCAGTTCGAGGAGTGGGTGAATCCGGAGGACATGCTCTCTCCGAAATAAAGAATACGTATAATTTGAAATATTTTTATCTTGGAATAGAAAGAATAAGGTAAAAAAATTGTAGGACGAATTTATATTTTTAGGAAGTTCAATCAGATATTTTTATCCGTTGACAAATGGTTAATTTTTGAGCATAACTTTTAATAGTTAACTTTTAAAGGCGAATTCTAGAAATTTTCAATACTTCGACGCTTAAAAAATGATCTTAATCGATCGCAAAAAGCTCAAATCAGAGCAACATTAACTTTTTTGAATTATTTTATTACAAAAAGGTCCCCTATTTTCACATATTTATGCATTTTATTAAAATATCTAATAAATCATTTTATTTTACTTTTTTAAAGCAAAATATTAATTAAAAAATTATTGAAGTTTAAATTATTTGAATCCGTGGGTCAAAAATAAGAAGCCATCGCGCAAAATGGCAGAGGGCGGGGGCATCAAAGAATAACCGAGGGGGGGGGGACCAAGGTAAAAAAATTTTGGCGGGGGGAGAAGGAAAAAATCGAAAAAAAGGATTATTCGAACTATGAATCGATTCGCGTAAAGTACTATAAAAAATTGCAAAACTTATACGTAAGAGGTACGCGAAATATATTCCCAAGTTGTTCGTGTGACAGAATCTTTATGCGTTCTTCGCTTTTTGCCAAATTTTTCGTGCCATATTTGTTTATAGAATGCAAGCAAATGGAATGTTTAGCTTCTCCTTTTTTGCTTTGCATTATTTTGAGCGGCAAAAAGAAATTAGTCTATTTTTTACCCAAATTTTCTGCACTTTTTCGGAAGAAATTTTCCATTTTCCGAAACTATACGAAAATAACTCAATAAAACTTTTTTTGTGGGAGTTTTGCATTTCTTCTTAGTTTTTTGAGGACAATTTCGTATAGGCAAAAATTATTTCGTGATTTATTAGTGATTTATTAGTTCTTTTATTTTTTGATTATTTCCATTTGCTTCGTAATTTAGAAATATTGAGGTATTTTTTAGGAAATAACATCAGATGAGGGAAATTAACCGAAAATAGTAATTTGCTTCGTAAAGTTTTTGGTGAAAGTAAAAATAAGACGAGAAATTTTTTTTAATTATTTAATTTTTCTGGTAATATTTTTTTAAAGAAAACCTAACAAGAGTTAAAAAGTTCTTTTGTTATCGATTATTAAAAAAAAAGTTTTTTTGGTATGGGGAATTCGAATTTAATAATGATTTTTACGGATTTTATTGATTTTTGTAGTGGGGCGCGCATATAACTGGATCCAGGCGACTGGCTTTGGCGTCCGATATCATAAAAGAACCGTTAAAAATTCGTTGGGGGGAAAAGGTTCAAAAGTATTTTGGACCCTCTCTTCTTGCCCAAAATAAAAAAGGATGAAGGTTTTGGAGCAGAAAATAATCTTTCTTCTTCTTTTGAAACTGCCATAATAAATATTAAAAAAAGAAAGAAAAGCATGACGAGGATTATTCCCGCAGGACTTATTTTCTGTTACTTTTAGTTATTTTGTTCGGACAAAATTGCTTTGTCTTGTTATTTCGTCAGCAAACTTCTAAACAATATTATAAAAGGCGTTTCGAAAAAAAAGTTTAGTTATTGTTTCATCCCATTAAATCGACCATACCATCTTCGCACAGGAAGGAATTTCATGAGGAAAGAGGAATGGTAGATTTTGAATTGGTAGACAGACTTTGATGAATTGTTAGATTTTGAGCTTTTACTGTGGTATATACCAGGGTTGGGCGGAAAATGGCTGGAATTCCTGGCATATCTGTGAAAAAAGTTAATATTCTTGAATTAATTTTTATTGGAAACTCACTTAAGGGAAAATTATTTTGCCAACATTTTGAATCATAATGGTAAAATTTGTGACGAAATTTTTTCAAGTTTAAGATATGCCTACCGTCATAAATTTTTAATTTTCTTAAAGGTCTTTTTTTGACATCTGTCAGTTTTGAATATCAAGGAACAAAAAGTGAACGTAAATGAATTAGCACTTCACTTATTTGACTGTATTACGAAGATACGAACACGCAAAACCGAATAAATTGGTGGTTTTTTTGAGAAGTTGTCGGAAGAAAATTTAAGCTCGACATTATTTATTTATTGTTTTACCAATTAGTGAGTGTGTCACGACATTTCTGTTGAAAAAATTTTTGGATCAGACAGTTTCAGTAAAAAAAATTTGTTTCAATTAAAAAAAATTTTTCTTTTTGTTTTTAATAATGAAAAAGTAGACAAATTTTTTAATACGTTATCTATTTCTAAATGTTGTTTATTTTTGAAAGTGAATAAAGACTTCAAAGCAACAAAAACCTTCATTTCGAATGAAAATTGCAAATTTTTTACTTGTATTTTTTTGAACTTCAAGTCATTTGAACGTAAGACACTGCTTTCTTGCGACTTTACTGAAAAGCGAGTAGTCACATTCTCGCATTTTGCAAGGCGGTTCTAACTGGGATTTGAAAAAAGGGTAGCACTAAAGCGGAAATGTGTGTTCTAAAAATGTTGTTTAATCTTTCTTCCGAGTTGTTACTAAAAACGAACATTTCTATCTTATCAGTATTTTGAGGAAACAACTTTTTCAAATGAGAATTTAAATGAGCTATCACGCGGACAGCTTTTATTATGTTTATCCATTTTATATAAAAAAATTTAGATGATTTTTCCAATTGTATTCAAGTAATAATACCACTCAAAAACAACAATAAATCCTCATATTTTTCATTATTTATAATACACGACAGCAGTTTTGGTAAATTTTCCCGAAATAACATATTATGCCGTCACCGTCTCCATCATACGGTGTTGTGGTGGCGTCACAGACCGGCGGAGCGCGTACCTTCGACGTGGTTGGAACACCACCATCCAACGAAGGCGTAATTGGAATTATAAATTCGGAAAATTCGCTACTACGCAAGAAGCTTGCACTTTCATCTGTTCAATCGGAAATGCCTCAGAATGTAAATTATTTATGGAAATTGGACAAATACTGTATTCTTTTTTTGCAGTGCAGATCATTTTTTTTCAATATTTTTTTCGAAAAACAGGTCATTTCTCAGAAAAAACTTTTACCTTGAAATTGTTGCACTTATTAATAATAAATTAAAGTACGTTAAGAAAAGGGTTTTTCGTTTCGCTCAAGAAACACCATTAATCGCAGAAATACGGTACTTTGAAAATTTCAATTTTCCAATAATAGTTGTTTAGGTGCAAACCACGGACAAGCCGGTTGTTGTTATGGTAGCACCGCGCCAAATTTTAACAAACCGCAAAACAAATTTGCCAATTCAAAAACCAGGCGGTGGATCGGGAAATGGAGCTAAGAACGGCGAAGAGACAAAAATTAGTAAGCAGCTTGAAAAAGTGCAATTCAAATGATTCATCAAAGCCATATACCTATGTATATACAAGTAATCCATTTTAATCGAAAAATTATTAAAAAAAATTGGAGTGACAACAGCCCGGGAATCCAAGGAGATATTTTTCTTTATTTACATCAATTTTGGCTTAGCATCTTTATCAGAAGAATTCCCGATTTTTTGTGTTTATTAAATTTTGATTTTCTCTGTTGTATAAAACATGTCAATATTTATAATAGTATGTATCTTTATAGCCAAGAATAAACAAGAAGTATAATGATAATCGCAAAAACATTTTTTAACTCAAACGTGTATCCATCAAATAACATCATCAGCGTTCCACTTTCAGTGAAAAATTTTCATGAAAAAATGTCATGAATTCATAATGAATTCCCAAGTTCAGACGGTGAAATGGAATTATTTCATTTCAATTCGAACAGAAAACGGAATTAAATAATTTTAAATTGCGCAAAAATTAAAATTTTTGTAAAATCATTCCAAAAATGTGACAATTTTTAATAGTGAAAAAATGCAGTATTATTTTATTTGCATTTTTGTTGTCAAAATAATTCAATTTCGACCCTGATTGCATTTTTCATTCTTTTTTGCGGGAACACTGACAAATCGTTTCAATTTTTTTCAATACAAAGTTGGGGTCCATAAAATAGAAGATGATAGTGTTGTTGTATTGGCGGTCGTTTAACAGAGAAATAATTCAAAATTACAGATAAAAATAATTTTTGGTAATGTCTGGACGAAAACAATAACCACCAGGGGTATAGGAATAGTGTAAGTTAAGGTGATTTTCACTAGCACTCAATTTTTGGGCACATTTGCGCAAGCAATTTGAATGATTTGGCTGAAATTGTACCAAATATGCCGCGATATATAACTAAGAAATTTTGAGAAAAAATTTGCGCCATACGAAAAATTATTTAATTAACATTCTGTATTTTGTATAGCACCAAAAAATTCTAACAAAAAAAAGAATTTTTGAAGAATGTTGTAATTTGAAAAAGTTAAAACAAATAGAGGAAAAAATCCATTTTCCTTTTTTTGAATTCGATTATCGTGAATTCGGTTTAAAAATCCAATCCGACCTTTTTTTGCATAAAACATAAAAAAGGCGCATAAAATTACGCAATGAAATCCTCAAAAATTTTCATTGGAATTTTGAAGAAAATTTTATCTTAAAAATTACTTTTAAAAAAATGCTGAAATTGTCACTTATAAAGTTATTGGGGTAACTTTTTGATGAAATTGCAACCAGATCGGTGGTATTTTTCGTTGTGAAATCAAAAACTTTTTTTTAACTTTTAAACCACACGAAATTTTCAAAAATTATTAGTTAATTTAGGATACTTGGGTTGAGCTGTTAATATTTTTCTAAAATTGGCAAATTGAGTCAAAATGAAATCCGAATTTTTTTTAACAGAGTCGCCCAAATACAATTTCCATAGATTCAAAGAAAAAATCATATTTTAATTAATAAAAAAGGATGATTACGAAGCCTGCTGCTGAATATTCGGATGCGTGCTGTTGTTCTGAAGTTGCTGTTGGCCGTTTGCGCCGCTGTTGCCGCCGGCCGCGCCGCCAATCGCGCCGCCGCCGGGCGCGTTGTTTCGCTTTCGGCGACAGACCCTACGATGCGTTGGCCAATGATTTTGCTGGCACTCGACGCTGCAGTACGCCGTATTCCAGCAGCAGTGGTAGATCGCCTCCGACTCGCACTGCCAGCACCACTGCTTCTTTTTGTTCGCCGAGTTCTCACGACGATATCGTTCGGCGATTTTCGCGGATTCTATGCGCACCGACTCGTGGTACTTCTGCTCGAGGTCATTTCTAAAAAATTACACAGATATTAAAAAAATTATTCGGGGTCTTCGATGACAATTAAGCGCATAATTTGCTTGGCAACTGAGCGCATAAAAATCCTATTTAGAAAAATTATTCATAAAAATCCTTTTTATTTCAATTATCAGCAAAAACTAGACAAAAACCTTGTTGTGTCGAGTTCCTCTTTGAACTGCGTAAGGAGGTCCGTTCTAATTTTTTGTTGATCTGAGAGAAATTCTTGATGAAGCTAAAAATTATACTTTCATTATTTTAAAGATTGTTCTCGTATTAAATTAATTATGCAAAGGGAAAAATTTTGAATTGAATCGTTCAAAAAATTAATTAAAACAATAAAAATATAATTTATTTTCTAAACTAAAAATTCTAAAAAGAAATTTTTGATAGCTACCCCGTATTCTAAATAATTAAATATCATCAATCCATTTTTCTTCATGTAAAACTTATAAACAACTTATACCCTAAAAATCTAACATTTCTATGACACGAAAAAAAATTCAACCTTCTCAACCATTTCCACCAATAATTTCTCTCGCGATTGCTGGTAGTCGTTGAGCCAATGTCTCTGCAAATCCATCAGCATTCGCTTCATCCTCTCGTCGAACACATATTGCGGAGCTTGAATAGCGCCGCTAACACCGCCAATCACCTGCCCAGCGTTGTGAAGCATACCTCCACCAGCGGCACGACCCACTCCTCCACTGCCACCACCGCCGCCATTCAAATGATTCACAGAAGTGGTAGGAGAGGCGTGAAGATTGTGCGCATTTGCGGAATGATGTGTGTGAAGTCCGCCAGCATCCATGACAACGCCGCTGCCCGATGCCTCCATTGCGCCATCCATCTCATCCACCAAATCGTCCGCCTTCATTTTATGAGTTTTCCAGGGATTAAAACCTTCAAGAAAAACGTATGTATATCGACATTATATGGTGCACAAAAATATGAACGAACATGTTCGTTCATAACCGCCTTATTTTTCGATACCTTTTGATTCTTTTAAAACACGATTTTTCTGAAAGTGGACCACTGCAGTGTTTCCAAATTGATTTAATTTCAGCTAAAAGTAAATTTCCCTTTTCCCGTGCTTTTTTTGGAATCTCTAAATATCCTTGATCAACGAATACACCATTGAAAATTATGTTGATTGGTGTAATCAAAATTACTCGAACCTCGAGGACAGAAAATAGGTGTTGGGTATAAGCGTGAGAAGGTGCAAATTTAATTTTAGTTTCCGAAGTTAACTTTGGAAACACCGAAAATAGCTGAAACAAAAAAAATGTTTCTAACTATTTTTGAAATTTTCGTAAAATTTTGGCATTATGCCCTCAATTTTGTTCGAACTTATATCGAAACTCAACGTAGCTGGTTGCTGCAACGGGATAAATGTCAACGGTTTGGCTGAAATTATAACAGAGTTAGCTGCTATCTAGAAATTTGAAAGCTTTTTGGTACTTTCCGAGAGAAGGCCAGTGAAAGTTGACCAAAACGTACAAATTTTCAAAAAATCATAATAAATTTTTGGGAAAATTTATTAACGATGAAATTTTCAAAATTTTTTAGTTACTTCTGCTCCAATTTCAGCCAAAGCGGTGGCATCGACTTTTTCCCATCATGCAAGAATGAATGAAATACGCTAAAAACAAATAAAGATTAAAAGAAATTATCAATAAAGCTGGTGTATGCCTACCAGTATATTACAATATATATGATAAGCGAGCAAAATAACATTTATTTCCGTAATTTGTTCGTTATGAAAAACTCAGAGGAAAAAGCACCTTTTAAATAAAAGAACAGGGTTGTATATGTATATCTGTTAGTAAAATTTACAACCAATTTTCAAAACAATAAAAACTCATTAAAAGACATTTCGTAAATCTTCTATAATAAAAAAAATAAAAATTTCGACAAAGGCACATCGTAAAAAGTAATCTTTCAAAAATAGGAGAATGTATTTTCTTAAAAACTCACTAAAATATATTCTATAATAAATGCTTCAAAAATTATTAATGTGCGAAAAATGTATTAATTATATATGTGGGCAAGAGAGAACCGTCCAGCAGCAATTTTTCTGAGATGATGATCCGAGCCGAAAATGCTTTTTTCCCTTTGTATGACGGGTCTGGGAGGGGGGAGGGGGGAGAAATAAGAGCTCGTCCAAATTTTTCCAAAACTATCATTAGTTTTGATTTCCGATTTCTGTAAACAGAAATAAGAGCCAAATTTTTTAAAAATTTCAAATTTTCAGTTCTTGCCTATCCTCCACCATCGCTCGAGAAAATTTCTGAGCTGGTCGATTCGGAATACGTCGGTCAAGCACAATTTTTTTTCTTCAAAATCTGGATTTTGGTATTGCCTAATTGGTCATGTATACTGATATAAGAAATAATAATTTAATAATAACTCTAATAATAAATTTTAACAATGGTCATCAAAAAATATGACTTTCCTTTCCTGATATTCGGCGTAAGACACTACAAATTGCAATCCAAAAACATTTCTCGTCGGCCACATTTCACCAAGCGTCCTGCGTGGACTGCTCAATGGATTCGAGTTGGTCGTAATCCTCCGAATCAAGCAGCTCAATAGGCCGTCCTAAAATTGAAAAAAAACTCATAATTTACCGCAAAATTGTCCGCTAAACATACCAAAATAATCCTCAAACTTTTTGACAATTTTCATCGCCGCATCCGAGTCAACGAAGTTGATGGCGATGCCCGGTTTTCCGAATCGGCCAGTTCTAAGTAAATATCCTTTATTCCTTCTTGATTGAGGTCTTTAACTGAAGTGTTACGTATTTGAATTAATCAAAAAAGTGACGTACGTACAATACATACGGTAGACGCCAAAAGTTGTGTCAAGATCTGTCCAAACTTTTGGTGCCTACTGTATATTCAAATATTTAATTATTCAGAGAGTACGACGATATCAAAACAGTTCACGACGATAGAAAATAATGCATTTTTTTGCAGCGCAAAAATTTCATCCCCCACACCCCCTCTACAAACCTGCCAATCCGATGCAAATACGTGTCGAAGTCCGGCTGGGGATTCTCGCCGTAGGTCACCGGGGGATCGTAGTTAACGACAAGCGATACTTGCGGCACGTCCAAACCCCTCGCCGAGACGTTCGTCGTGATCAGCACCTTGTGAACGCCCTCACGGAAATCCAAGGCCACACGCGCGCGCTCATCCACAGCCAACTCGCCGTGTAGAAGACCGACGTCGCGTCCGCCGGCGCGCAATTTTTCCGCCAGCCATGCGGCACTACTGCGCGTGTAGCAGAATATGATTGACGAGGCAACGGTCAGCGATGAATAAAGCGCCAAGATCTGTAAATGAAAGATTGGAAAACACTAATCACGATCTTCTTCAGAATAGCGAAATATTCCTCTTAGATCCTGAAGAGAAAAGACAAAGTTCGAAAGAGTGAGAGTTTAAAGTTACTCCGGGAAGCGCAAATTTCAGCAATTAATACAAATAAGACATTCTACCGTATCCGACTCAAACACAGTGACAAAAAATAAATAAATGCATTTGCCACGATTATCGTCATTTCAATCTACATCTAAAATGTTTTATGGACCCGTATTTACGATAAATGTTGTTGTCGTGCTACCATATGCCAATAGTACACACATATACAAATTTCTCGTAGAGATGATGCGAAGAGTGAGTATGTTTGACTACCATTTCTCAACAAAAGTCTTCATTGCCGTACACTACCGTATACTATAGCCGACCCCATCGTTTATTTATATAGTTTTTGCTCTCATCCAACATTTTTACACTTTGCGATGTACACATTTCTCTAGCATACACATATGAACACCTACCTACCATACACGTACCATGTAACGAAAAGATATCATATACACATCGTATAGACAACATACGCATTTTCATCACCACAAAGGCCGATGAAATAAACAAGCAAGTAACACATTCACCATATATCAACTGTACTACAAATATACATACATAGTAACCCCCTGTGCGATATGGTGCTTGGCAAACACTAATCACGATCTTCGTCAGAATAGCGAAATATTCCAACGTAAAATAATTGATAACTTAACATTTTAATTTTTCTGAAAATAAATAAATAAAATGTTTTAAATACGAGATTTTCACGTGAAAGACATTTTGAACAAGTAAAGCTCACAAAAAATGAATATGTTATAAAAAATAAAATACTTAACAGTTTAAAAAAAATTTTCGGAAAGTTTATAAACGGAAAGTTTATAAAAAATTGTCGATTTTGAGGAGAAATGAAATTTTTTCTTGAATATTTCTTGGACTCCAATAGTTCGCAAAAAACCTATGGGGATGCCCCTAGAGAAATGTGAACATCCCCGTGGATCCTGAAGAGAAAAGATGAATTTTAGAGACCACAAAGAGTGATTATCACCCCTTCAATCTATATATAAAATGTTTTATGGATCCGTATATACTGTAAGAATTGTTGTGATGCTACCATATGCCAATTCTCACTGGTATACGTACACATATATACAACTTTTTTGTAGAGATGTATGTATGTATATGTGTTTAATTACCATTTCTCAATAAAAAGTCTTCATACTACGGTCCTCTTCCTTTATTTATCTAGTTTTTGCTCTCATCAAACATTTTTACACTTTGAAAATACAATTTACGACATACACATACGCAGTTATCTACCATACACACATGCACAACTACCTACCATACATATACACATACCATATAACCAAAGGATACCATATACACACACGCGTACACATCATATGTATAGACAAGGCAACGTGTATGTATATGCATTATCATGTATCTACCATACACACATGCACACCTAACTACCATACATACACACATACCATATAACCAAAAGATACCATATACACGCACACGCGTACACATCGGATAGACAACATACACATTTTCATCTGACGAAAGAAGTGAGCAAGCGAGAAAGCAACACATTCACCATATACCAACCATATACTATATAGTGTCCCCCTCCCTGTGTGCGTTATATGGTATGTATGATGCACACTGTCGCTGCTAAACGAATTCCGCGTTTCGCTTCTCCTGCTCGTGTTCTTCGCACGCATCGTAATCGCAAAAATAAATTCAAAGAAAAAAGAGGCACAAAATATACATAAATAATAACACACATTAGGCAAAAAAGACGGAAAAAACAAAACAAATTACACACACAGACACACACCCCTCTTTGTCATACGAATACACACATACACACATACACTCAAACACACATACACATACGCTAAATACACCATAATACACGCCGCGACAACACATCGTACCACATCCAAAATGTTGTCGCATACACCCAGGCATGCTGTATGTATTATACATATTGATCCAACTTTCTCAAAACAAAACTTCCAAAGGGACTTTGTTCTTGTCCGTTCTGTGCTAAAGTTGATAAAAAGAATTTTTTTGAAAAACCAAAAGCAAAATTCACTATTTCATAAAATGTACAAAAATGTGTATAATCATCAAAACCTATACAAATATACAAACCACACTGAACACATCGAAGGGTTTAGAAAATGTTTTAACAATTATTTAAAAATTTTTTAAACAATTATTTTACATATAAAAAATGATCCTTAAAATTACAATTTATTACATTTTCAGCTGTGTAATAAATATTTTCAAATCATGAAAGAAAAAGAAGGACCATCAAAAGAGAAACTAAATTAATCCAGAAATAGAAAGAAATTAAATATTTTTCAAATTCTTGTTCAAATCTTGGAAAATTTTTAATCCAAAAGCCAAGAAAAATATCTTTTTTCTGGAGTCTAATAAAAGATATATGTATGTATATATGTATCAGCAAAGAAAAGAGTGTAGGAGATAGGGTTACGGCATATTTCAAGCATCGTACATACTGTAACATAAATGTACATAAAAGAAGAAAAAAGTATTAATGAAAGGCCAATGAACAAAAAATCGCGCCTAACTGAGCGAGAGTGTAACGAAAGTCAATTTGAGAGTTCGAAAATCGAAAAACGAAAACTTGAAAAATCAAATTTCAAGAAAAAATCCCCGAAGATTAAAAGAAAATTTGTCAAAAATCGAAAATTATTGAAAATTTTTTTGCTATCCATTTTTTGCAATCAAACGAATTGTAATATTTTTTTAGAAGGTAATACCATATATAGACAAAAATTACCGCTTTGTATTTCGCTTCACGATCCTTGCACCTCACATAATATTGGCGAATATACGGTAGGCTTTGGTCTTGCCGACGAATTCTGCAAAGAAAATGGGTGTAAAATCATTAGGTCCTTAAATACATAAATTGTGATACATTTATAACATCAACAACAACATTAACTGAAACACCCAAAAACAACAATAACTAAACCATTAAAAAAAATGCAATTTTTTACAATAAATAAAAATATCAAGATATCGTTTGGGCCACAAATGTTCGGCCGCAAATGTCGGAGTCCCGTACATACATATGTATACATACTTACATACCATGCATATGTATAATAAAAAGTAATTTGGTGCAAAAAGAATTTCTTACGTGATAATGACTGGATCTGCAATAAGTTTTTCCGCAAATTGAAATACGGCGTCCGAATACGTCGCGCTGAACAACATGCACTGGCACTCGGGATTCGACAAGATAATTTCGCTGAAATAAATTTAGTTTTTTTAAATGAAGTTCATATTTACTTTTGAAAGAAATTTGTATAGCATCGAGAGATTTATGTGATAAGATAAAATAATTCTAAAGAATAATAAAAAATAAATTACTTGTGGATTTGGATGCTGGTGGACTGGTAGCCGTCGTCGCTGATCATCACGTCCGCCTCGTCCAAGGTAAAGGCGATAATGTTTCGAGCGTCGATAAAGCGTGACTTCACCAGCCATTCCAGCATTTTGCCAGGCGTTCCGATGACAATCTGCTCCGTGAAAGGAGCATTACGTTCGACTATAACTTTTTTTCGTATTATATACATCTATTATATAGGCTAGCTACATAGAGATTTTTACTTTTGTCTAATTCTGGAATGGACCCACCATGCAAAGTACGCGCCCAGTTTTCAAAAATTTCGCAAATTTTCCTTCATACACCTCACCACCACCAAAAATATCGAATATATAAAGTAAAATTTTGTCATTTTTTTTAAATTTCGAATTGGCCGTTTTTGACCATCGGAATTCCGAATTTTTATTGAGTTCTCTGAATTCCGAATTTGAAATTTCTACTTCCGAACAGACCCCTTTATCAAAGTTCCCTATCTTACTGAAATTTTCGTATGACAATACATATGTATGTATTGTCAACAAACCTTTCTCGACAAACCTTTCTCGCCCTTTACGGCGTAGCGAATTTTGACGCCTTCCATAAATCGCGCCATCTTCTTCGCCACTTCGCCGATTTGATGCGCCAACTCGAAGGTTGGCGCCAGACAAATGCATTGTGGAAACTTTTTTTCCGGATCAACGCGATTCAACATCACCAGCAGGAATGTGGCGGTCTTACCCGTTCCACTCTGCGATTGCGCAATGATGTCCTGAGGTCTAATTAGCGAAAAAATTGGTAAACCATGGAATAAAAATTTATACGAATTGGTATATATATATATATATATATATATATATATGAATTGGCTACGGAATTTTTTGGTGTTTTTGGTGATGAATTACGAAAATTACGAATTCTGGGGTGTCTGGCATTGTAACTACGAATTGTTAATCTATTTACGGGTTACAAGTTTTTATGAAATTAAAAAATCGACTTTTATTAAATAATATCAACAATAAACTATGCGATTTTCTAGTAGAAAATTTTAAAATTCACTTACGGCTCACACAACAACACCGGCAATGCGGCCTCCTGAATTTTTGACGGCTGATGAAAGCCCATCATGTATAGCGCCTCGATGATGGGCTTTTTGCTAAAATTATATTATTTTATAGCTGACACGACGAAACATTATTGAATGCGCAAAAATATGTTTAAAATTACAGAAAATTGCGGATTTTAAGGCCAAAAATTTGTTCTGTAACTTGCCAAATCCGAAATGCATCCGCAAAAAATGGCAAGATGGATGCGGAGGATGCAAATTTTGGATGCAAATCAAATCCGCCAATTATTTTTGCAAAAAGCCTCTAAATAGGTAGGGACAATTGAGGTGAAGAACAAAAGAACATAACGGAGGGGATGAGGAGGAAGCAGAGAGATGAAGAAATACTTTTAAAAAATTAGTTGGAAAAATGGATTTATTTTCAAAATCCTGATTCAACATAATGGATCTGCGTATTAATTTCGCAGGGATTTGGCAAGTCACCGCAGTGGATGAACTGTCTTTAACACAAAAAATGAATATGGTTGAAAAACTGGATAGAACATTAAAATAACTGTTTTTCCTAAGACATCCGAACTCAAATCGGACTCAAAACGGATTCAAGTCTGCCGGAGAGCACTGGTCAAAACAAATTTTTTTGAATAATTTACATTCTCAGGCTCTCGAACGTCTGCACGGAGTAGAGCGGGGAGTTGGGGTCGCATTGTTGCTTCTTCACCTCAACAATACCCTCGTTTAGCAAATTGAGTTTTTGGTTGAGAATTTTGTTCAAATAGGAAATGTCCGCCTCTGGCACGCCCTTCTCGTCGGTGGGGAAGAAGATTTCGGAAACGTCGGTGCCATTGCCATTTCCATTCTTCTCGCTCATCTAAATCAAATCAAAGTGGAATGAAAGTTGGCGAATTTTAAGACATGTATAATACATATCATATAGCCGAGGAGCGTCAAATCGACTTATATGGAACGTTTTAAAGAGATTTTGGACTTAAAATTTTTGACTTCAAACACTGCTCTTATTTTATAATTTTTGAATTTTTTACCAGGCGCGTCATTGCAAAAAACTGGGCAAAAAATCTTAGAAAACGTCGATTTGACGTTCCCTGTATGTGACGCTATATGTATGTGCATCTCCCTTCATGTAGATGAGAAATCACAACTTGAGAGAATACCATCATTGTGTTTCAATGAAAATGCTCGGGGGAGGGAGGCAAAACCGACCGGTCGAGATAACAAACAATGACAGTTTTTCCCTTTTACACATTTATTCACCAGCACTACAGCTAATTTTTAAGATGACTGTCTTATTGGAATGAATCAAAAATTTTTTCAAAACGAATCAAAATTTTTACAAATCAAAATTTGGCGCTAAAGACCTTTGGGTCTTGTTTAGTTTGTTGTAATTTCTCGATGGTCTGCAGATGGTCTTCCACGCAGCTACACCACCGATCATGCTGGATGCAAATTGGATCAATTTTGAATCCATTTGCTTTTTCCTTGCTCCAATTACAATTGTATCCACTGCGCTTGAGGTCAATTCAGCAATGGTCAATTGGATGCAAATTTCCATTCATCCGGTGGTATCTGCGTGGATGATCTGCAAATCTGTCTGGGCTGTCAAGTTACGATTGGTTCTTCTGGTTTATTACGATCTTTCTGGATTTATTTTGAATCTTTTTCTTCCTCGAATTGTATCCATTTTCGCGATTCAGATGTTTGCGATCAGAATCCGTCTTTAGTGTCCAAAAATATTGTGGATTCAAAAAGTTATACAACACTCACGCTCGTTTGTGCTTTCACGCAAGTCACGCTTGTGCTTTCTAAGAAATACAAAATTTTTTAAAATTTTTCCAAAACACAACAAAGTTAAAATTTAAAAATGTGTGCCAGCCTGCAATTTTATGCAATTTGCAAAAAACGTAAATAAAAATAATTTATTTGCAAATTATTTTTTCTATGAAATTTAATATTGCACATAGCCATAAAAGTGGAGGTATTTTAAATTTTCATACATATGCATATTTTTTCAATGTCACAATAGCAAAATAGAAAAATAAAATATGATTTTGTAGATTACCGAATCTTGCGAATCGTACTTCGCGGACCTAGCTCAAAAATTAAAGATTTTTTGAACTTGTTCCAACATTGTAATCTTTTCATTTTTAACTTTTTCGCTTTAATTTTTCCGTTTTTAAAATAAATTAGGAAATTTTCAATTAAAAAAAATGTTCGCAGGGTATGAAGATGTGGAAAAGTTTTTTTAAAGTTCTTTTAAAGTGTAGGGATTATACATAAATAATATCGGGATATATATAAAATGTTGGATATATGTAAGATGCATGAAGAATTAGTAGGACCAGAGATAGGTTAACCCATTTTCCAGCTACGATCACGAAGTTTGCATGACATATACATACATACTGTATGTTGATTCATGAGCATAAATAAAGAATTGAATCTAATCTCCTGTATGTATAGCCTCAGGACAGTCCCAAGCCTACCTCTACAAAAGTTTATCAAACAAAAGTTTATTAATGTAAAAGATTTCTAAAATTAACAAAATAATATTATCACAAATAGCTTTTTTGGGGACATCGGGTGACTCAAAAATCAACGGTTTTGCTTAGATTGCAGCGAGTGGTAAATAAATTGTTATGAGTTCCACAATTTCGCTTGCCCGAAACGGTGAGCGTCGTTGAGACGGCGATGGCGGAAACGTCTCCTACTTTTCGCCCTGAAATGAATGACTTTAGAATATTATAAAAAATTGAACAACAATCTCTCTCTCTCTCTCTCTCTCTCTCTCTCTCTCTCTCTCTCTCTCTCTCTCTCTCTCTCTCTCTCTCTCTCTCCCTCTCTCTCTCTCTCTCTCTCTCTCTCTCTCTCTCTCTCTCTCCATATCCCCTTTCCTTTCTCTCGATCTCAAAAAATTCTAATTCATAATGATTAGAAATACTCCACCACTCAATATGCTGACGACAATTTGAAATTTCTTTAAAATTGTACGTCGATACGTCCTGACCACAACGATTGTCACAAGCGGATTCAACAACGGTAGCCATGGTACGGGCATGTTGAAATATGCCGAGTATATCATAGAATTTTTGCCAAAAAAAGTCGGACTATTGTTGACCATATTCGTTACCATAACCACACACAGTGGGAGTGCTGCCTGAAAGTTGGATTACATAATTTTGGCGTAGAGATGGAAAATTGAACTTTTTTTTTCTTTCCGTGAAATCGACAGTTGATTATGCAAAAGTCGGTTATTATATGATATGATGTCAGACCTAAAAAAAAGTTTCTCTCTCCAAATTTTTGCATTTTTTGTCGGTTTTGTAAACAAAAAATTAGTAAAAAGAACTATTTAAAAAAACATTGTTAAGTTTTTTTTGGTCATACATCAGGGTTGGGCGCAATTCCGAATTCCTTTTTTTAAATTATTGTTTTTAATTCAAAATCTCCGACCAACTTTCACATTGACATCAATTATTTTGCAAACTTATTATTAGCAAAACTCGGTAAGCAAAGGAAAAACGAAAAATTAAAATTTTTTTGAAATTTATAATTCCGATATTCCGAATTCTTGCCGTTTTGAGACCTCGGAATTCCGAATTTCAAATTTAAATTATTTCATCCACCCAAGTCTGTCATATGTTTGTAAGAATGCATTTTTGCCCGTGTTACCGATGGCACAAAACAAGGCAAAAAATAATTTCTAACCTGTATCCACAGCGTTTTGCTGATTTGATTGTGGAGCGCTTTCTGCTTCTCGTCGGTCAAGTTCAGCCGCGAGAATACGCGAATCTTGTAGGTACAGACGAAAATGATGCTGTAGATCACGATCGAAGACAGCATGTCGAAGCTGTTGAGTATGCTCCAATACTGTGACGACTAAATGGTTTTCGAAAACGTTTATATATAATTTTTACAAAACATTCTGAATTTTTTTAATTTTTTAATTTTTTGTATCCCTTTTTCAAAAGTTGAGGCTCCGCTTGCCTGCGGAGAGGCGTGGATGATCGGAGTTGGGCGGAATTCCGAATTCCTTCGCTATTGCCCGACTAGTCTCGGAGGCATTCGGAAGTTTTTTCAAAAAATTAAGTCATGAAATTTTCGAAAAATTATTGTTTTTACACCAAAATCTCCCCAACTTTCTCCTTGGCACGAACTGCAAGCCTTTGCAAGCCTTTTATGATCAAAAAATGTGTAAGTAAAAGAGACTGAAATTAAAAATTAAAAATTTTTTTGCATTTCGATTTTTCGAATTGACCCTCGAAATTCCAAATTCCGAATTATTGCTGAGTCTTCTCGGAATTCCAAATTTGAATTTTTTACTTCCGCCCAACCCTGTTCCGGATGCGCATTCATCGCCTCTCAATATCTTCGTCAACAAACCAACAGACACACACAGATAGGCAGATAGACAGACATAACCAACCATATCGACGAAAATGCCCAGCTGTAGGTTGGGAATGCCAGTGAGTTGGCGTTGTGTAACGAGGAATTGTAGCGTGGCGTTCAACGAATGAATTATCGAATATTGCATGGAGTTGCTGCCCGCGTAGTAGTAGATGGCGCACGCCACAAACTGCCAACTACTTCCCACGCACAACGCGTAGAGAAAGTAGCGCAATTTGGCTGTACGGCCTCTAAATATGACGATGATTATGTACATACATACATACGTATTACGATAGTTATTATTAAAGTGAGTGTCAATGTAACGATTGGAGACGATCGAGGTCGATTTGGTTAATAGGCG
>SAUE01000636.1:8508-21712 GCA_009724625.1 Deladenus siricidicola
CATTTCCTGTGGCAGTTCGTCGAAGACTTGCTGGATTCTCGACTGAATGTCGTCGAGGTCGGCCGGGTGCGGTGTAAATTTGCCTCTTGATCCAGCCCCACAAAAAGAAATCGCACGGCGCCAAATCCGGCGATCATGCAAACGGAGCGACGAGATTTGCAGAAGATTGACAGTAATCTCGGACTGATGTGCGGATTCTCACGAAACTTGGCCAATACTTCCTCGATTTTGAGTTCCGTGCTAACCCATTTCATTTGCGTCTTCGGTTTATTGTTCACAGCACTCGTTTCGAAGAATTTTTCGAACCATCGTCGAATGGATTTGCCATTAGAGTGTCCAAACTTGTTACGATACTGAAGTTGAAAAGTTGTAGGCGAACCAGACATTCCATACCAGATGACACACTAACACTTTTGGTCCACAGAATAGTCCATTTATGAAAAAAATTTTAAACGATCACTACAGAGCTAATTTTGAACATTTTTGCACAGATTTGGTGTCAAACAAATTCTCAGAGTCTTGGGAATCGAACAAAAAAAGAATTATGAAATTTGGTTAAAAAACAAAAAAAGTTATGGCAAAAAAAAATTTGGCAGCCAAATTGGGCCACCCTGTATATTCCATTTTCCCCTCAAAGCTAGGCCAAACCCATTTAAACGAAAAACCAAACTGCTAGATCAAGTTTCCCACGGCTTTCACATAAAAATCCGTGGGAAAAATGGAGGCAAGTCCCAAAAAAAAAACCAGCAGCCTACTTCGTCGTCAAATGATGCTCGATGACGCGCTCCATGACGAGCGCCACGCTTCCCTCGCTAGGCGGACGAATATAAATTCCGCAAAATTTCTTCACAAATAACCCATACTTTCGGCATTTTCGGAATTGCTCCTCGTCCATAATTAAAATTAGCTGAAACAAAAATAACTTGCACTAAATGGCACATAATTTCAAGGTGTTACATAGGTTGTTCCAAAATTATTGGGATTTTGAAGATTCAACGGGAGGGAGAGGCATAAGGGAGCATACTGTAGCGGGACCTGAGCTACCGTACCAGAACAACTAAACCCGGTTCTCATATTCTCAAAGCACATGACGAAAAGTGCAAAAATTCGGATTTTTGCCAATCAAAAAGGCTCCAAAACCAAAAGTCGACATAGAAGAACTTTTGCGAGTCGAGAACAGCGAGCCGCGTTCCCAATAGACGTATGATTCGTGAGTCGTTTAAGAGTCAAGTCACACAGAGCTGCATAGAACGAAGAAAAAAATCGAATACCTTGACCTTTTTGAAGCTTTCGATGGGCGTGCCATTCTCGAAGATGAGCAAGTTGCGGTCAACGTACATCTCGAGCAGGGCCGTGATCGGCTCCTCGAAGTGAAAATGATCCAGAATCAGTACCTAAACTATCACAATTTTTGTAGACAGATTTATAGTAACAAACCAAACTAAAAAATGAACTCGCCATTGTCTTATTCGCGTCCGAGCTCTGAATGATGGAAGAGAGCCGCGTTTGCATATAGCGCAGGTCGAAACGATGCGTGCAATCCAGCCAAACAAACTGAAACTCTTCGGCATTGCGCGATTGCAACACTCTCGTCAACATCTAGACTAGCAAAAACAATTTGAACAGCAAAAAAGTTTGCTAGCTTGCAGGAATAAAGCTCTAATAAACCTACCCGAATCGCCGACGTCTTTCCAGCGAACCGCGGTCCGGTGACGATGAAGCCGGCGCCGGCCGCCGACTGTTCACTGCGAAATTGTCGCGACGCAAAGAGCAGAAGTCGATCCGCCTCCGGGTACGTGACGAACATGTCCGATAGGCTCATCTTCGGATCCATGCAAGAGTCGATAATCGGCTCCGCTTGCCACGACACCCAGCGATTGTCGCGTTTTTGCGACCTTTTGTCTTCCTATAATAATACATAGAAGGCAATTTACAATTAAAATTAAAAAGTTACAAAGTTAAAAAAACAATCAAATCAGAAGGAAAATGTTAAACTTGCAAATTTTGAAAATTTTGTGCTTTTTCAAAAATGTTAAAATTTTAAAAATACCATATGGGTAATGATTGTGTATATTAAGACCGCTTACTTACAACGAGCTTTTACTTTTGGAACTAAAGTCTTTAAAAATTCAGCCCGCCTTCGGGCTTGGAAAAAAAATTGGATTCGAAAGTCCACGAGGCTCAAATGGCCAGAATTCAGAATTCGAAAGTCAAATTCGCTGTTTGGAGAGAAGAATGCATGATATATACTCGCCAAAGCATTTATAAATTTAAAATTTATTTCCTGCATTTAGGCAAAATTTTTAACTCGCCTGCTTCTCCGTGGTGCTCGACTGCATTTGGTCCTGGTGATGGTCTTGGGTTTGTTGTTGATTCGGGAGTGACGGTGGCGGGCGTGTGCCTCGCACAAACCGCAACTGACTAATGTGAGCAGGAATTTTGGGCGCGTCGACCGCGTGGCGATCCGCCTCCACGAACAGATTCTGCGCGCCGCGATCGAATGCCTCGAAGGTGGCGTCGAGAAAGTAGATGGCGAAATAATTGAAGCACGTCGACGCGACCGAAAAGCGCAGCAATTCCGCGCAGTTCGACGGCTGAATTTGACCCAACAAGTCGATGATGTCCTAAACGAATCGAACACAACATACGTAGAAACAAGCAGTTGAGGAAGAAAACGGAATTTACAAAACATTCAAATCAAAACAAGAAATTTTTTATTAAAAAAAAACGTACACAAAATCATTAATAAAGATAATTTTTTAAAATACTTTTATAAAAAAAATATATTAAAATAAAATTTAATCCGTTAAGAAATCACTAACGATAAAAAATTTCGCGCGTCAATTCGACGTTTTGTATAGCAAAGACTTTTTTTCACACAAAAATTTCATTTTAATCATTTTTTTCACGTAGAAAAATTCACGCAAATTTTTATATTTTTTGCGTAAAATTTTTCATTTCATTTTTTGAAATATTTCATTTTTAGGATAAATAATTTTTTAAACAAAAAATCTTCGCCAAGTAAGCCGAAATTTATCTTCAATCCGTATTCATTATTCATCATCATCATTAAATCCTCACCTCGTTCATGTGCTCAAACATCGGCACCAACGCACACGTGGCGTGTAGACGAAATTGCTGCGCGACCGGCAGCACGACATACTCCACCACGTTTGCCACAATGTCGACGTACTCCGTCTTGCGCAAAATGCCCAGCAAAGTGTGGCGCGCGTTCGCCCAATCGTCCTCGCCGCTCGTCGTCGATCTAGACGACGACGGTAGCGACGGCGAAGCGGTCGCGTTCGGCGCCTCGTCGACGACGATAGTGCGGATGTTGTATTGTTCGATGGATTCGAGTAAATCATTCTAAATTTTATAAGTTTGATTTTTTACTTTGTACAAATTCTATTTCTAATTGAAAAAAACACCAACAGAACTGCTTGGCACGCATAGAATGAAGGTGATATTTTTCGCCGCATAAAAATTGCTTCCATCGGGCAGCGTAACGTACGCGCCGGGCAATTGGCTCTCCGGCGAGAAGCAAAACAACGGCGAAATGAATGGAAAATGCGTGCGAAATTGTTGTAGGCCGTAGAGGATCACAAAGCGCGACACCTTTGGCGAGTCGTGACGCGTCGCGCGAACCGCGCCGAATCCATTGTCGTGACCGTCCGCGCCACGTTTCTTCGCAAGCAATGCGGTCGCCGCCGCGCTATCCGCGCTGCCGCTAGCGCCGGCGAAGGAAAACGCGTCCTCCGCAAAACCAATCGAAGACATTCCTTAAAAAATCATCATAAGTTGGGGGAAAAAATTAATTAACTAATTACAATCAAAAACAAAACAAAAATAAAGTAATACTGCTTCGAGCACTGCCCTCGTCGCGCTTCATTGTTTCCTTCAAATTGTTTAGCAAAAATCCGTTGGAAATCTTCCCAAACTCGTCATCGCTTGACATCAACTGTTCGGTAGTAAATGCGTCGAAATAGATCCAGGTAACCTTAAAAATCAAAAACGTTATAATAACAACAAGATAATTGAAAAAAATAACACAAAAAAAGCTGATTGACTAGAAAAATAAATCAGCAAAAGCTAGAATATTAAAAAAACATGAATAAAAGTTTAGAATATGGGTTGGTCAGAGTTATACATAATATTACCTCGTAAATGGGGTCTAGCGCTTCCATCAGCGTTTGCTTAGCCATAGATCCACAGCACGCGACCGCAAAACCCGACACATAATTGAGATTATAAATGCCGCCGCTGGCGCGACTTGCGCTTCGACGGGGCGGCGGGCGCGTCACCGCTTTGCGACCTCCTCCGCCGCCACCGCCATCGCTCGACGAGCCGTGTGTGGCGGGGCTGTGCGTCGGCGAGCCCGCAATCATCGTCAGCGCGTCCAGCAGCGAGTGCGCCATCAAGTGATGCTTGGCGGAAGAGGCGTCACCGCGTTTTGTGCCCTGCAAAAACAAATCCGCCGCACGATTGGATAGACCGCCGGTCGATGCGATGCTTTTGTTCTATAAATTATTCTAAATAAATAAAGAAATCCATACTCTACAAGGTAAAATTTTTTGGTAGACACTTTAAAAAAATTCAATCAGTTCTTAACTGTACAATCATTTAAAAATATAAAGGAATAAATTTTAAAAAATCGAATATAAATGTTCAAAATAAAATGAGCAAGGACGTAGCCAAGAGGGAGACAAAGAACTCCCAAATAAAAAATATAAAGAGCGCGCAAAACATCGCTAATCACAGAGAGCGCAACAATTTTCACATTTGAATAGGGATCTAATAAGCCTGAAATAAGCATTTTTTACAAAAAATTAAAACTTACTTTTTTTGTGATAATTTGTGCTAGATCGTACTGATAAATCGTATCCATATATATATAAAATAATTAAAAAATATCTGCATCGCAACTCACTTACATCGCTGGGCGCAATGCTCAGCCTATCGAAGTTAATGCCGCCGAACACCTTCGGCGAACGACCGGCCGACGGTGGCGCATCAGCGCCGGAGAGCACAAAACGCTGACGCGGAATAATGTTGGCGAACTCGGAGGTGGCCGCGTTTCGCTTAACGAGTCCGTCCGCCAGAAACAAAATCGGATTCTGATCGATGATTCGGGCGTTGGCGACGATTGTTGTGCAAAGAGCGAGGCGAATGCATTCTAAAGCAGTTGGATAGTTAAAAAATGAGGAAAAAATTACACCTCGCTTCGCTTCGCCAAGAATGGAAAAGAACGACAATTTTGAGTCCTCTCGAAGTTGGTCAAAGTTCTCAAGCACCAAAAGAACCGACTCTTGCGTTGACGCCTGAGGATGATAAAAGCTTCGTTTATAAAATATAAAAAAATGGAAAATAAAAACCAAAAACCTGGACAATCAGCTGTAGCACATTTTCGTGAAGGAATCGATGGCAATTTACGTAGTGCACGGAGCAAAACAGAAGGCTAGAAAATGGGCAAAAGTAAATTTAAATTCTTTCTTCAAAACATCATAATACCCCGACAGTGAGAGTATCCGCAATCGCAAATACTGTAGAGAGCCGTAGAAAAAGGGTATTTTGCCAGAGGACCAATTGCTGGCAAAATGTTCACTAAAGTATTATTTGTATGTATATGAATGAAAGCAAAAAATAAACAAATATGAGCATTCACCCGATAATAAACTAAAAATTCCTTCCATCATAACAAATACGTCTTACTCCATTGTGGGAAAATTGACAAAAGAAGTGGACGGCACAAAGTCGAGCTTCAACTCGATCCGCTTGTCGCTGTCCTTCAGCTCGGCGAAAAACTTCGGCTTCTCTTCGTCCGCGGCCGCTAGCGCTTCGCTCAGCGCCAACGAGCGCGCCGAAATGCGCTTCGACTTCTCCTGCTGCAATTGCTTTTGTTGATCGAGCGCGGCGCCAGGCCGCTGGCAGACGTGTTTCACCGCCGTGGGCACAGTGGTGCCCAGCCGGCCGCCCACACTGTGCATCACGTACAAATCCATCTGCTTGGAGGCGCGGAACGTGCTCACGTCATGCGTTTCCGAGTAGTGTAGATAGCCCTCAAAAAATGATCTAGTTATCAACAAAATAGAACATAAAATAATAGAATTTCTACTTTAACGTTAGACGATTTTGCGTTCAAATTGACGTAATCTGCGAAAAGAAAGTGCTTCACAAAAGAAAAAATTAATTGCTTCAAAGTGCTGAAGAGGAATTACCTCCATTATTATTTCGTGAATGGCCTTTTCCACCTGAAACACAAACGAGAGCGCGCCCTCGCCCTTCAGAAGTTGAAAGTTGACGTCGGGTGGAAATTCGATGACCTCGCCGTCCAAGTTCACCGCGCAAAGCGTCGAGTAGTCCTTGCCGAAAAATTCGCGCAAAAATGGAAAGCACTCACGACGAATTATGGCTAGCCTTAACACTTTTTCTCCAAATTTCAAAACTTTTAATTGTACACAATTTCCGGCATAAAAAGATTAGCAAAAATTCACTTTTTATG
The DNA here is from genome assembly GCA_009724625.1 of Deladenus siricidicola. Lineage (NCBI taxonomy): Eukaryota > Metazoa > Nematoda > Chromadorea > Rhabditida > Sphaerulariidae > Deladenus > Deladenus siricidicola. The sequence goes on from SAUE01000636.1 coordinate 15,008, forward strand.
AACGACCGTATCGGAGAGAAGTTTTAGAAAGTCGAAATCGGAGAGCAAACAAATCCGCGCCGATGAGTAGCGCAAAGTCAGCAAGTGAGTTTTGACTCCCTAAAATTAGTTGTCATTACTTTTTAAAAGTGGAAAAGATTATCACAATTTGTCTGCACACAATAAATTTAAAAAACCCATCATCGAAATTAGCAATTTTAAAGACCGAATTAGTTATGTATCCTAGTAAAACAGTGCGAAAATTTTAGAGTGAAACGGTATACGATAAAAAATTAGTTTTTTGAACTTTAGGACTTTCACTTTAGAGAAAACCGGTTCAGTTGCCCCCACTAACTGTGCCATCGCTGCTCCCACTGCCATAGCAAGATCACTCCTACCTGAATGAGTTTCGTTAGATGGCCGTCGACGAGGCGCAGCCAACAGTTGATGTGCTTCGCCTCGAGCACCTTCAGCGCCAGACGCTCGTCGTCCACAAAGCGCGCCAAACGCTTCCAGTATTTGGCGCACCAACGAAAGTGTTCAAACTCGGCGGGCAACTTTGCGTGGGAATGCTGCATTACGGCCGCAATTCGCTTCCAGCGCTTCAGCGTCGAATTCCACTGCTCCAATCGTTTGCCGAGCTCTTCCAAGTCGATTATCCATTTGCTAAACATTTCATTTCATAAACATTTTTGCTAAACAAGACATTGAATAAAAATATTCTCTAACCATTTATTTGCTTGAAACGGTTTTAAAAGTCAACAAAACTATAAAAAATAGTTAAAATTTATTAAAAAAATTCACTATAAAAAGTTCATTATAAAAAAATGTTTACTAAAAAATAATTTTACATTTTTAAATTCACCGAACATTAAAAGTTCACCAGTGCTGTGCAAAAAATGCGAAAAAAGACGTACGATTTACCTAAAAAAAGCCATATCCAGACTATGTTCTAGAAAGAAATTCTCAATTCGAAATTTATTTCGCTAAAATTTCAAAAAATTAGAAATTATTTACTTAAGCTTGGCGCTGAGAAGAGAGTTATCGCTTTCCATGTCGCGAAATTGCTTTATTCGATCGCGGTGTTCGTGGGCGCTTGCGATCAGCGACTTTAAATTTGTCGGAAGCTGGATGTTCCAAAATGGACTGGACTCCATTTCGAAAGAAGCCTATAATAATATTCAAATATTCCATTTTCAAACAAAACCAACAAAAAAAGTTGGCCAAAAAACATTTTCAATGGAATTTTTCTACTGTTTTTTGGCCATCATACATCATTCCAAAATTCGGCGACAAAATTGGCCTGATCGGAGATTTCGCCCTCGCGCTCCGCCGAGAACGCGATCGGCTTCAGCTTGGGGACATGCGCGCGTAGGTCCAATTCACAAAAGCGTCCGATGGTCTCGCTCGCGTACGTGCTCAAATCCACGCCCACAATCTCGGACATTCGCGCCCAGTGGCTGTCGCGCAATTGTGGACACGACACAATTTCCAGAACCGGCAATTGCAGCCGAAACTTCTCGACGTCGTTGCGCATCTAGGCGAATTGGAAAAAAAAATTGATAAACTAATAGAAAAAATCGGATTAAACTTACTACAAAAACAAACATTAACTGAAATTCCAAAAAAGTTTCCAAATCTGGCGTGAAAGTGTCGAAAACCAACCACAGAGGGACCAAAATATTTTCAAAATTAAAAAAATTGTTCAAAATCATTTCACAATAACTTAGAGTGCATTGAAAATGAGTTGTTAGCCACCGCGCCCCTTCAAGGGCCTGACAATTAATTGCGACAAAAATAAATGCAAATATGAAAAATATTGGCTCGTAAATAACGGAAAAAGCGGACTTTTGCGCCTAGAACTTACTCGAGGCGCAAATGTCTTGCTTAAAAAATAGTTTAAATAGTAAATCAAAAAAGCTTTTTAACATAAAAGCCCTAAATAAAAGGTTTTCTTCTCACCTGAACAATGAAGTGTCGAGCGGTTTTCTGTGTGGTGAATTCGCCGCTCAATTCTTTGAGCGCATCGGAACACTCGCTGAGCAGAGTTCGACATTCCTCGATTTGCGCATTAATGCGTTGGCGGGCGTAAAATTTTCTAAATATTAATTTCATTTGTCCATAACAATTTTATTTAACATTGCTTCAAATATTTTACAATAAACCTTTGGTAATCGAGATATTTTTTAGCCCATTCCAAAAGGTTTTGGAGGCTGTCAACGTGTTTCGCCATTGCCTCAATCTCGGGTAGCTTTGTGAGTGGAAATTTGATCGCCTAAATTTTCGTACTTCGCATATAAAAAATCATTAAAGGAATTCATATTCTACTTTATTGATTAAACTTACAACATTTTATTTACAAGATTAAATTTACAAAGTTTAAAATTATAAAAAAATATTTTCTCCTTCATGAAAAAATATCTTATAAAATACGAAAGAAAACCACAATTTAGCCAACAGAAAAGTTCAAATTTTTGTTTTATATTTACTAAAAAAATTCCGAATAGTTTGACTAGGTTTGACCCCCCCCCATTCTTTCTAAAGTCATCGCTACGTTCAACTCTTCAACAAATTATCGACCTGTTCTTGCTTGTTGAGCTGAGCGACATCCCCGAGCAACGACAAAGCCAAAGGCTTGAGCACGACCATTTCCTCCAAATATTTGTGCGTATCCTGCAAATTGCTGAAGGTGTTTATCACTCGCAACTTCTCGCCTGCGAGCTCGGCCGAGTGCCGAATGTATTCCTGACGATCCTGAACAAAGCAAAAAAATAGATAATGAAAAATTTGCGCCAAAACAATCAATGCACATACCCGAACATAATGATTGAAAATGTGAAGGCGCCGCTGGAAGAACATCGCGTGATCGGAGATTTGGCGGGGTAAAGCGCGGCGCATAGCCACAATCCCGATCAGGTGATCGTGCTCACCGGGATCAAATTGGAGCAACTTAATCAAATTTTCTTGGATAAATCCATGTATAAATTACTGGCAAAACTTCAAACAAACGCAATCGCTAAGCTTGAAGAAAAAAAAGTCATACGATAAGAACAACCCAACCATTGCTATAAAGAAACAAAAATTCAATAACGATAATTACGAAAAAATTACTTGTGACAATTCGTACATTCGCTCGTAGGCGGCTCTAAGCGCCTCGACAGCCTTTGGGATTTCCGTCTCACACAGAATGTTGGTCTCCGCCTTCAAAAAAGGCCATAAAATTAAGGGCTAAACAAACACACACAAAAACCCACTTTATTGTTGAGCATAATAGCCGGATCTGTAGAGCGAAAGCTGAGAACTCGCTTAAATGCATGGAACTCGTTGCTTAACTCCACCAAGCTACTAAAAAACTTTGCTTTTAAATAGAAAATTTTTCAAATACAAAACAAAATCAAATTTAATAGTATTCCTTTAATGATATTAACAAACTTGTGAAAATTTTCCCGAATCAGCTGTGAACATCGCAAAATGACGTTAAGAGCACGTTCCTTTAAGGTCTCCCAAACGGATTCAAGACGAATGGAAAATATTCCATGTTCCATACTCTGCAAAAAATTTCAAAAAAAACTCAATCAGGAAGGAGTAAAGTCCCCTAACAGCGCAAGAAATCACCTTTCCCTAAACTAATAATCGTTTTCCGGCCATTCCTGAAAGTTCCCCCAACAAAAGTTCCCCGAATACTCCAGACATTTTCTATAAGAACTTTTCATGGTGTAAGTAAATTTCAAAAGCTCATATTTCTGTTCACAAACATCGGGAGTCGAAATTAATGATATTTTTAAAAGACTACCGATGAGCTCTTTCTTATGGCAGTCTTTAAAAAATTCGAAATTTCCAAAATAAACATTAAAAAATTCTCCGTGGGACCCCTCCGGGGCCTGCCACTGGAATACGCCCACTCGACAGATTACCACAAAAAAAATTTCGAATAAAAAATATTTCACCTTTGGACATTTCATCAACTTTAAAAGGCACTGGCGGGCGGATCGCAGACGTTCGGCCAAATATTTCTCTGTGGAATTGCCAGGAATCTAGACAATAATGTAGGCCTTAGCATTCTTCAAATTCATTCAGAAAAGCGCAAATTTAGAAAAAAAAATTTCGAAAAATAATAGTTTCCTTAAAAAATGTTTCTAAATAATGCTCAAGTAAATACCATCGACTACATGTTAGACTCAAAAAAACCAAAGTTTTTAAAAATTACAATAAATATCTCTTCCATTTATTGCCAAAAAAACATTAAAACCTGTTCATTGAATATTAAGCGTGTAAATGGCGACAAAAGTGCGCCGCGTTGAATCTCGTCGATATTCAAGTAGGTGGACGCAACCTCAGCGCACGCCTCCACAAACGCGCTCGTCTCGTCGCTTGTCAAATAGACGCGCTCCATACGCGAAAGCTCGACGATTGGCGCCTTCAGGTCCTCGCGCGTTCGCTCGAGCGGAAGGACGAGTTTTCGCTCGGCGGCCACGCATTGCACGCTGATTTTTCCTTCCTTAATTTGTTTTTTGTGACAAAAAGTAATCAAGATAAAGAGCAAATGCAAAAAAAATATTAAAAAGTTAAATATTAAAATTAAAAAAACGAAAAAATATACTTTTATAATTATTTTTTTGTATAATTTTAAATTGGCATTAAACTTTTTCTTTAAATGTTTATTATAAAAGTTTTTTGGTGGCACTTTTCTCCCTATACTTCCGTTCCGTGACTCACCTGTGAATTCAATGTCTCAATGTACATATTAATGGTTTTATGGGCGGCTCGCGTGCACTCCTGTTTCAACGTCAAATTCAAAGACGTCTTTTTGCGGGAATTACCCGCCAATTCGTGCACAAGATTCGCCTCGAGCTTCGCCTGGAAATTGTTGATCATCGCGATGATTTTTGAGCGTATTTCCGACGTCGTCGTCCTCGACTCATCCGCAGCGGGGAGGAACGAGCTGTTAAAAATCACGCCGCGGCTGAAATATACATGGACAATAAAATAATATTTTTCACCCCCTCCCCACCAGCACCTCCCATCCACACCCCCCCCCCTAGTAAACCTACTGCTCCTCAATGTAGCGACGGATGTAGAATCGTGTCATGTTCGATAGGTTCATCGCCGTGGTCGGTCGCTGAAAAGCGGGATCGCCGGGCTTTGGCCAACCATCTAGGCAAACAAAGTTCTTAATCCACAAAAGAGTTCATTTGAAGATTGAACCCAAAAGAATGTTTATGAGAAATAATTAATTTCGAAACACTTACGCATTGCTCGTTGTTTTTGTTCCTCTTCCGCCTTGCCGTAATCTCCAAAGTAATAATTCAGCAGAGCCAAGCGCTCGCCCGCCCAAATCCACTCGAGACATTCGTCGATGATTTGGCGCTCTTTCGACTCATCGTGGAATTGGTATTTAGCGGTGGCGGCGGCGCGACTGATCGCCGCGCTCTCCTCCTCCGTTAACTTTTCGCGACTTATCCAGAACCAGGCTCTCTGAATAGCGGTGAAAACAATCAGACATTTACTATCCAAAATATTTTAAATTTACTGCACTAGTAAATATATTCAAACATGCGCGGGCTAGGTGGGACGTGCCCAGCCAAAGCGATATAGATTTTCCCAGCCCGACTGACGAAGACCAAAAAAATCCTCAAATTTTCAAAGTGCCAATAACTCGGACTGTTTCGGTGAAGGGACAGAACTGAGAATGTTTTTGACGACGAGCTCCCGCGATATAAAACGATTAAAAAACAGTTAAAAAACATAAAAAAACATGTAGTTTTTTAATCAATTTTCGTTTGAATTTTGCGCTAAAAAGCACGGCGCTCCGCGCCTCACAATAACAATAACTTTTTCTCTTCGCCGGCCCATTTGCGATATAAACCCTTGATTTTTTGTCATTGCGGCAATATAGAGGAGAAGACCGTCCCCACTTATTAAAAATTTAAATATATTCAAAATCTAAAAAAATATAAAAGCGAATACCGCGTACGCAACGTCATTTTCCAGGGAACCACTGGCAATTGCTTTGGCTTTTTCTGCCATTTCATATTCGATTTGATGCCACCGAATAAATTGGCTTCTAAAATGTTTTTGTTAGTAACGTGACGTCTTTTTCTTGACAGAGAATATCTCATTAAATTTCTACAAAAAATTTCGTTCATGAAAAAAAGAAGGATGTGTGAAGATGGCAGAAATTTATTATTATTATCAAACTAATATTTTCTTCTATTTTTAACAATTTATCGAGTCAAAAACCGTCAACACTTTCCCCCATACAAACACTAAAATTATTTCTCAAAACAAACAAAGTTACCTCGCCGTCCATTGCGCATTATTTCTAGCCTTGACCAGTTCCTGTTCCCTCGTCCATTTTTTGATGAGATCCTTCGATCGACTCGCGCCAGAATCTCCGAGCTTATTTCCGCTCACGTCGGTCAGTGTGCCATTGTGTCCGCCTTCCAATAAATGATAAATGAATTTGTCGGTCGTTAGGAACGCTAAATTTTCGTAATATTATTATTAAGCAAAATAAATCAAAAAATTAAGAACTTCTCGGTTAATTTGAAAAAAAATCTGATATCTTACGCCCACTTATCTAAGAATTCAGAGGAGAACCCATTCAATTATTTCAGTGCAGGTGCGTAGCAGGGGTGTAAAAATTTTCGATTTTCGGCGTTTTTTTCTTTCGATTTTCGGAATTTCAAATCTCTTTCGATTTTCGGTAAAAAGTGCCGAAAATCG
>SAUE01000638.1:13278-24907 GCA_009724625.1 Deladenus siricidicola
TCACTTTTTAAGACTTTTACAATTTTTAAACTTTTTACCAATTTAAACAAAAATAATTTATTGTACATTATTATTTTATTGTGCATTTAAAGTTAAAAAACCAAATAATACATTGAAAAATAAAATGAAAATTGCCATTCGGTTAAAAAAGTAAAATTTATTTAATCATGTCACTAATCCTTAAAAAACCCAAATTTTAAATAAATTTTTTCAACATTGTTTTGCTGCTCAAATTTTTTTTTAAATTTTAGGCCAAGAAAATTAAGAAATTTCGACACCTCTTGTTTAAGTTTTGAGCTTTTGAAAATTAAAATTTTTGGCTTACCCGTAAAATTGCCCTTATGGAAGACTCTTGTGGGAGAGAGGGACACAGTACTTTTAATAAGTTGTGTATAGTTGCATCAGTATCAGTAACAATTTTATTAGTATGACGTCATTCCTCTTCATCATGAATTAATTTTTTTAGGTATTGGAATGGAATTCCGCAGTTTCGCCATTGGAGTGGGCGCAATTGAACGTTGATCCAGCCCAACCCGAGTTTATAGTCAGTAATGCTCGTCTCGGACACATTCAGTGGATTGATCCAGCAAAATGGAGCACCATTGTGAAGGTAAACGTTACGGATGGGAATGGAAAATGATTTCACGGGTTTTTTGTTAGCCATTTGCAGCATGTTTTAAAAATATGAATGTTTAGTACGACGTTTCGGAGGAGAACACGCCGCCCCGTGATTCATTTCATATTGCCAATTATTTGTGGCTAAATGTGTATTTGGTGCATTTAACCGCTTCTTTGATGATTACTTGTGAGTGCCGACGTAACGATTTCAACAAGGTAAATACATTTTATTTGCAGTAAATTTGAGCATGCTCAGTCAATAAAATTATCTCTCGCAAATTGTTTTTCAGACGTATTTGAAAATTTATCGGCGCATTAAAACGGGCTCGATGTCCGACTTTCGGCTGGAGGAATGTTTGATTTATCCGCGACGTGTGTCTTTTATTCGTTCAAACACGGATGAAAACAGTCCGAGCGCCGCAGAGGGCTCGATCGAAGGCGACGAGGTTTTGCGAATCGACGTCGACGGCCTTGTTGACGTGTTTGTGACGGATAGCTTACGGGTGGGCCGTTGGCGACTGGACGCCAATCGCCGGGCTGTCAGTTGGCGCAAGAGCGAAATACAGTCTTGCTCACGTATCCGCTTTGACGCATTCGCCACCGTGAACAAGGTGGTGAATGGCAGTACTGCGGATTGCGCGGAAGATGCGCGAAAAAGAAGCGCAAAGAAGCGGAAAAGCAAAAGAAGGTCACATAGACACAGCCTCAGCATCGTAGACGAAATGGGGGACGGCGGTGGACTTCACAGTGAGACGGATGATGATGGTGATGAGACGATCAGAGAATTACAGGACGGCCAGAGTTTTGTCCTTTTGTGGCAATTACCGTTCTCGTTGAGGATATTTCAGATTGTCGAGTGTGTGCCCGATGCAAAACAGGTTTGTTCAATTTTCGAATTTGTGGAATAACCGAGAATTATGAGCACAGATAAATTTCTGCTTAAAATTACTATTGCAGAAAATGCTTGATTTTTAAAAAATATTACAGATGTGTGGGTTGTATTTTAGGAGCATATTTGACACATATGTATTTTTAAGTCAAAATCTTTAAATTTGAAAAAATTCCTTAAATGGTTTCAAAATATAATTTTTAGGTGGAATGGGCACCACCGAATCCTGAAGGCAAATCAATTCTGCTGATTTGTGCCGCGTCGGGTATTTGTGGCTACAGTCCGCAGGACGCGTCGATAATATGGAAGGTTGAACAGACGGGTTTCTCCTTATTTTCGAGTCGTCTTACTTGCTTTGTATACGACTCAAATACGGGTTTTTTTTGAACTTTTGAAATATTCATTGATGGAAAATTTTTAGTTATGATTTTTTTTGAAATATTAGTTTGTTTGGAAAGTTTTTAATTTTATTTTCTTGTTGATTTTTTTCTGAAGAAATTTTCTGCGATAGAATGATGGATCCAAAAAACAACTTGGGTACTTTTAAATGTAGAATCCTAAAATCATATTTTTGTAATCCGGTATTTAAAAAGTTACAATATATCATCTTACTGTATTTCTGAAAAATTGTCAGAAAATTACATACGGTATTCTTATCAAGTCATAGTCTATAGAATTCAGACCGTGTATGTAATTTAAAATGTGAATTCGATATTATGTTTTGGGATACACTATTATTGGGAATACAGTAGATATTTATATTTTTCTAACTTTAATTTGTCATCAAGTTTACGTAAGTGTTCCGGATGGTAGCGTATCTCGAAACAGTAAACTTTGAAAGACCACGGTGGATTAATCACTTATATGATTTTATTTGTTATATGATATTTGTTTATTTGTTATATTATATTGTTATATGATTTTAGTGGTCTTTTTCGATGCGATCGGTGGAGATTTGAAAAAGGTGCTCAGATTTAAAAATCCTCAAATTCAAATAATTGCAAGCGGAAGTCATGCGAAAAACATTCGTCTCAGCGGAATTTCGGAGAAGGTTGACTTTACAAATTGCTCTAGAATTTTTCATACATTGAATTTTAACAATTTTTTAAAATTAGTTTATGTCTAAAATAGAAATATTCTTCTTTGGGAAAGTTTTATTTATTATGATTGGATTCGCATGTTTTTGAGAAATTAAGATCTGGTTTTACTCATTTTTAGGGTATTTCCGTGCTAAAAACGGATACACCGGAGAACGCCGCATTGTGTAGCACTGCTTTTGCTTCCCGAAAAACGCCGTTCTCCGAGCTTTTATTGAAGGGCGCAGCTAGCGAAAAGCTGTCAGAGAAAGAAGCGCCCCCGTCATTTGTGGATTTACAGGCGAAAATTCCGCTGGCGTCGAAGATTTTCGACGGACCCGCATACACTTTGGCGCCCTTAATGCAAATCGCGCCACTCTACATTCGGTCGTGTTTGATTCAGAAACGAAAACCGGATTGAAGAGCGCCCGCATATCTGTATTAATTTGTGCATCGGCTCTGAAATAGGGACTAGAATTTTGTTTGCTATCCCTCAGATTTTTTGTTCCCGAATGTTTTTAAAAATTTCTAAAAAAGTACGTCTTTCGAAGTTGTAAATCAGCAATGCCATGACACTGATCCAAAATCTATCTTGAAGAGTTCTTGAAAAATTACAATTTTGAATTAGATGCTAATCTATCTAATTTATTTATTTTGGCATTTGTGGTGCATTTTGAGCAAAATTCTGTGATAGGGTTAGAGATGAAAGGTATACTTCTATTTTTCAAGCAGGGGTCCATTCAAGTTACCTATTTTTTGTATAATTTCATTGAAAAATATTCATTTCAAAAATGTGCGAAAATTACACCGTTGCGAGGGTGAAGGCTGTATAGGTACAAAAATTTTTTTTTGGGAATTCGAAATAATTGCCAAGAAATTTAATAAACGAAGATCAAACAAATCGAACTGCAAAAATCTTCTTATTCAAAATGGATTTATGGTGGTCAGTGGTAGGATGAAGATGTTTCGCATCATATAGCTGATTATTTACGCTATAGGCAAATATTTGAAAGGATTTTAATTACAAAAAAGTTGAATTTATTTTCTTCCGTTGCCCTTCAATCTTATAATTGTTGTTGAATTGATTTTTCGTTGTTATTTCTATTTCTTTTCTTGTCGTTGTTGAAATTTACTGAAAAGATTTATTAAATTTATTGAAAAAATGAAAACCCACAATAATATAAACGTTAGCAAATTTTCAAAGGTAAAGTGGAAAATAGTTTCTCAATTATTCGAGTAAATTTAGCGTTCGCTTTGAAAACTTCGAAAACATGGAAGTGATCTTTCAAGCGTCTCTTGTTATTCAGTTATTTATCTTCATAAAACAAAAGATCAATCACTAAAAACCATACATATCAATCGATTAGAAAAACGACAAGAAAATAGAATGCTTGAAAATACAAGCAAGAAGATGTAATGGAGATGATATATCTTGAAAAAAGCGAAAAGAAGAGTCAAAAGCGTAAATTTTGTCGGAAAAGTCTGACATTAATGATTGAAATCAGGATCTAGTCTTTTATTTTCACTGGTAGGAGTGAATGTCTGCAGAAAGCAAAAAATCGTACAGCAAATTATTGTCACTACTTTTGTTATCCGCTAAAATTTCTGGCATAAGAAATTTTTGTTAAAATAAATTTTTTATCCAGCTTGAATTCAGGCTAATGTCATCCTATTTCCATCGACCGAGACCCGGTGGACTGGGCGCTGCCGTGTTGGATAAGGTAACATTAGGTGGGCAACAAAAACTAAGATTTACTGTTTTCTTACTTTAAGCAATGTTCCAAATACAATGAATTGGAAGGCAATTATTTGTTGGAATGGATCAAAGAAATTACTGGCGAAGAATTTGAGACAGACGGCTCGCGAAAAAATTTTATGGAACAACTCAAAGACGGCCAATTACTGTGCAAGTTAGATAATTCAACATTATTTGTTAATGAAGAGTTTCATTAACTCTTCGTTTTGCAGACTGCTGAATTCGGTAAAGCCGGCTTCCGTGAAAAAGATCATGAAACCGATTTCGAACTTCAACTGCATGGAGAATATCAATCAATTTTGCAATGGAGTGAAGGAATTTGGCGTTATTGTCGAGGAGACATTTCAGAGTGTTGACCTCTTCGAGGGACGCGATCTCTTTTCCGTGTGCGTTACTCTGCAATCTTTTGCACGAAAGGTCTATAATGATTTTTGCCATTCGATTTCCATTTTAAAGAAATAATAAAATTACGGTAGATTACGGTACCGAACAGCGAACAATGTTCGCTTATCAGAGCGTAATTACGAGCTATGAAATTGCGATGTTTTTAGCCTCGTAATTACGAGAAATTACTCGTAATTATGGGTTTTTGGTGTAAGTACCTGAAGAAATTTCCCTCCCAAAATCTGCTGCAAAGGGTAATTTTCCAATAAAATTTTACAAAAAAACTACGTCAAATTTTTTATGGTAAATTACGAAAATTATCAATTACAAAATTACGACGTTCGTAATTACTGCAATTAAATTCAGTTACAAATTAAGAAAATCATTTTGCATAATTAGGAATGGCCTTGATTGGGATTTCTACTTAGCTCCAGTTTATCTCTTACATCGTTAGCGCATACGCATACAAAATATGAAAACATGAACGTATGTTTGAATTTAGGCAAACAAATCACACGGCACACAACTACCGCAACAAATCCCGAAAGAGAAGGTGTAAGCGAAACTCGAAAAATATTTTTTTGTTTATTGCATAAAGTAATTCCTTTTATTTTGAAGAATATTTTTAAAATGCAATAAATTTGTATCAACCAAATTTCAGGTTTATTTCCAAAATGTAACATAAATTCATATTTTAAAATAGTATTGTAATCGTGTTGATAGAAATTAAGTTAGCTCCGCAGTGAATTGATCCAGACTTTACCAAAGTCGCTGGGCTAAAAATTAACTTTATTTTTGAACGGAATTATTTTTCGGCTAAAATTATTTATGTATATTATAATCAGTTTCTATTAAAAAGTATGCGAGCATCCATTTTAGCTTTTTTTGGTCATTTCGTAAAAAATTTTCAAGATTAGACGGCATATATGTTTGCCACCTAAATAAACTGTACATGAAGTAGAATTTTTAAGAGTTTAAGCTTCAAAAGTCTTTGAAATATGTGTTTTATAAAAAAATATGATTAGGTAGCCAATATCCAATTAAAAGTTAGAATTTTCAATTAAACAATGATACAATGAAAGTCTGACCTCCGCAACAGTTTTGTTACATTTTTTTAGAGTTAGCGTGACGGGTACAGGTGGCGGCTTATTGTTATTCGATTTTTTTCGCATCTTCAATCGTGTTACCGCATTAGTTTCACATTTTAGTTGACCTTTTTTGTTGTTTTCTTTGGGAATATGGTGCTGGTTTTTAATTGAATTACGATCGCTTCGATTTTCGTCACCGCTATCGTCGTGGCGACTACTGTATTCCATCTCGTCGTCACTGTAGCCATCAATATGCGTGTCTAAATTGAACGGTGGCCGTCCGCTAAGTTTGTCCTCCGTGTGATTAGAGTCAGTCAAGCGTCCTACAATCTTATTTTTGTAATCCATACTTTAATAACGCTAAAACATTTAAAAACTGGTAATACGTATTAGGTTAATCCAAAAGTATTGAGAAGTGTTTGAAGCTTCACTGTTGCACTGAGTGAGAATCACAAAAAATTCAAATTAAAAAAGGCGAGTTTTTGCAATTTCTAGAACAAACAGACAATGAATTCGGATTTTCCGGATTCTCAATCCTCCAAAACTCCTTGGCGTACATTTTCAGAATTTTTTTTAGTATTGTCCTTTGGTATCCCACATAGATCTTGAACCAAAACCGATTTGGTGTAATTTCATTTTCAGACCAACCTACAATCTACAAATAAGTCTCAATCATTTTGGATTACTTAGTTGTTTCCAAAGTTTACTTGATTTCGACATTCCCAGACATTTGTGGCATTTGTCTATTCGTGTGGGCGTTTCCGCCTTCAGATAGGGAGAGGGTGGCGGTGGCGACACCAAAATTTGTGTGCCGCCCAGCACTTCAGTGTTTCGGCGCGCTTTCGACCTTGCGTTTTGACTCGCACTGCGTGTGGTTGTCTAAGAAGAAAAATTGACTGTAATGAACAGAGAAAGTTCCGCTTTTCTTTCCTGAAAACCTGAGCGCTTGAAAAATTGCAATCAGAAAAAATCATTTACTTTTTCATTACGGTACTCATACGTACAGTAGCCTCTGTGGATTTTAAAACTGGAAGACAAAAGACAAAGGGATACTTAACGACACGAATATCTCGTCGTCACTGTAGCCATCAATATGCGTGACAAAGCAACAATAAATGATGGAATCCGCAGAAACAAATCAGAGCTTTCAAAACCAAAAATTATCTGTTTCTCCAGTTAACCTCAAGATTATTATACATTTTTTGTATTAATCGAAGTTTGTGTCAATCAAGTTAATTCCTTCCTACCAACAACACAAAAAGCGTCGGGTTAGCTCAGCCGAAATGACAAAAAAAGTTTTTAATGTTTTAAAAAATGAGCTCAGTCGTAAACATCAGGATTTAAACACATTTAAAAGAGACGCAAAACATACTGAGCTCTTCACTTGTCGTCGATTGGAAATACTCTTCGAGCGTTGTGCCATTTTGGGAATCTGAAATATTGCACAGTTATTTATTTTTGATGCTCAAGAATGAAAAATGGCAAATAAAACAAAGCTTTTAAGGGGAGGGGCGAATTTTTTGGAGTCAGTAAATATCAACATATATCAATGATCGATGTGTCAACATTAACAAATATGTCGATCGGTCTTATTAAACCGACTTTTATGTTTACACTTATACATACATTTAACCGATTAACAGGTTTTGTAGCCCACAAAATTCTCTACAAGATGACATATATAATAATTTTTATAAAAATGATTTAAAGTGAAAAAATTAGTTGGAAAGCAAATAATCTATTTTGATGCCAATGTTTTGTCCGCAACTGTATGTATTATAGTAATTGGATTGTTCGGAAAGTTTTTCAATTTCGTTTTTTCCGCTGTTTTCTTTTTTCTGGAAAAACCCGCTAAGATAGAAAGATGAGTCCAAAGAGGAACTTGGATAATTTTAAATAAAGAATCCTAGATTATGATTTTGTAATACGTTAAAAAGGTTACGGTGCACTGTTAAAAAATTATAAAATTGAATACAATACTCGTATCAAGTCGCATTTAATCGCATTTATACCGCGTGAAAGAGTAAAGTATTTAATTTTTAACTAAGAATTCAAATTTTGATGTTTGGGGATTATTTACTTTTTCTAACTTTAATTTGTAATAAAAGCTAAGAATACAATAATCCATCGTATTCCCAATAATATCGTATTCCGAAACATCAACATTTTAATTCTCCGTTCAGAAATACATTAGTTACCCTTTCACACAGTCTGGATACAGCGAAAAAAAGAAAGCGCAAAAACTTCCGAACAACGCAATAAATATGTACATATATTTAGTTCCACAACGATTGTTTGAATTGTATTGGTGTACGGTGTTTATGGTTTATTTTCTTGACCACTTTTTGCTGTGCAATAATAATTGAGTGAAGTAATTTATCACTAACGGTTTGTTCGTTTGTTCTCGCTGATCGGACGGCGCGCTATTGATTTACTCACCGCTCAAAACGTAACAACGAAAAAAACAAAAGCCAAAAATAATTTGAAAAAAGGAAAAATAAAATTTGTTTTTATAGTAAAAATCCTTTCCGATACAATTTGAACATTTTTTTTGGTATTCTACACAAACGATTTGGTATTCTACACAAACGATAATTGATATTTTTAGAATTTGCGGTCAAATTCCAAATTTCACTCGTTTGAAAAGAAATAAAATGAATGTTCAATTCAATACTTCACGTGCTTCTTTGTAGTAATAAGTGAAAGAAAAGGATACGAAACTATTCTAAGAATTTCCATACATATTTTCTTCATTCTCCTATGTATTCCATCAGTTTGCAATAATCTTTTGTTTTCAACTTTTTTTCTGACCAAAAATGACAATTTTTCGACGTTTTTTGCGATCTTTTGGATTTTTTGTCAGGTTGCCAAGAAACGTTGAATCCATTCTTCCTTTGTCTCTCCTCTTTGTTCTTCGGACGGAAGTCCGACTTTTTGGAATTTTTCCGCCGCTTAAAATTTTAAACATTGCTGAAACATTTTTTGTGAATTTAATCAGAAAATCCCGGAAATTGAGAACAAATAAAGTATTCTGAGCTAATCGTGACGGAAGCCAACCTTTCAATTAGCTATGGGTTACAGTAATCATTTGCAAGTGTGACAGAGAAGACTTGTACTGTATGTTGTTGTATGTCTCCTACCTACTGTATGTCTTCTACTGTATGTATGTATGTCTGCCGTAAACATACATACATACATCGCAAGATCTTCATTGTTGTCCGAACACACTGAAATGAATTATTTTCGCATTTTGATTAGTGGAAAGAATATTTAATTGTCGTTAAAAGACATTTGGCCAAATTTATTTCGTATATCACATTTTAGCCATTTTCAATTAGCAAATTTTCAAAAATCATTTTTAAATTGTTCATTTATTATTTTTATAAATATTTTTTGGTCATTAAAGTATTAGCTGGCGGATAATATCGTTTTAATGTATAATACATTATTGTTGGCTGGGTACAATAACTGAATATTTTTCAAGTTTAAAACGCTAAACTACAATGCAAAAATAAATTTGGACAAAAACACAGTAAAAAAATTTGAGCAAATACGAAATGTTGTGATGATTTAGCAGTAGCTAACAATAAATCTGTGTTTATACGAATTATTGTTGATCTACATACATATATGGATATGTATATATGTATGTATGTATATGTACATATGTATGATGGTCAAGAATTATCGAAAATGCCAATTCTGAATTTTATGAAAAAAGCAATTAAATTGAGTTTATAATTTATTTATTCAAAATTAATAAAATGGAATTTTAATTTATTTTTGTAAAAACTTTAAAAAATTATTTCACAAAAATTAACAAAAAAATAATTAATTTCCGCATTCAATAAAACCTATAAATGCCCTTATTAAATAATAAATCCTATATTATAAACAACTATTATAAACAATAAATATATTTTAAGCCCGGCCCCATAAATAATTCCTAACGCTAAAAACAGCTCATTCGGTGAAATACAGCCAACATTAAAGAATTCTTCACAATACATATCACTTTTCACACTAAACACATTCTTCAAATCAGAAAAATCGGGTTTCTGCGACCAAAACGAGAAATCGACTAGGAGGACTTTGAAGCTCGGGGACCACCTTCACCCAATTTTAGCAGAATCATTTCAACATTTCGTCATCGATTGACACTCGAAAATTGGAGAAACTTGATTGTCGTCGACCTGTGTCAGGCAAACATTTGTTCAAAATCAAAAGAAAAATGTTCAAAATCAGAGAATGTCTTTTAAGGTTGTTACAGCAAGAAGTCTCAAAAAATTACATTTTAAGATTTACATATTTTATAAAAATTGAAAAAATATTAAGCATTTTTTAAATACCGAGGAGCACATTTTGCGTGGATACCCCAACAAATTGGCATGGATCTGTACTTAAGCCTAAACTATACATTTGAAAATTTAAAATGCAAATATTGTAAATAAATATAAAGTACAAAAGTCTTAATTTCCGATTAAGATCAAAATAATCTTTTGGAAAGTTTAAGCTAAAGGAGAATTTCGGCTCGCATCGTTCGCCGAAAGCGGCGACGGGGAGTGTGTGGCCTTCGTCCCCGCCGATCCGAGTTCCTTTTCTGTGGCCATTGGCGTAGTCGTGGCGCTGGAGCCGAGAGCCGTCAACGCAGCCATCGTGTATTTTGAAGGAGACGCAGCTGCTCTGTTCGCTGTGTTCTGCGCTGTTGAAGGTGCTGTTGTTTGCACTGATGGGTTTGAGTTAGAATATCTGTACTTGGGACTTTGGGGTTCAGACGAGGCTGCCCTGCTGTTTTCACACGAAGATCGCGGTTCGTCTGAAAGATTTATTTTTTTGTATTTTATAATATTATAATATAAATTTGAATTGTACTTTCGAATTTAGTTAAGAATGTCATTTAGAAATGCCATCAAATAGACACTGTATCAAAATTTAAAAATGACACCGATTACAGGAAAAATTTTCTAGGTTTGTCGTTTTTTAAGAAATTTCGCTGTCAACTTTGTCGTTTTCTGCATATTTTTGGCTTCATTCAACGAGGATTTTTTTTTGTTAATTACACTAAGCTAGATCGGCTTATGAAGTTTCCCAAATGTTTTCAGCTTTACGGCATAACGAAACTATTTTTGTGTAAAAATAAACTCATGAAAATCAACGAAAAACAATTTTTATCATAATGTTCATATACATAAATATGTAGGTATATGTATGTATGTGCAAACTATCACCTATTAACAATAGATCGCAGTCAACCTGATCATATCATCATCATAACATCAACATTGTCACGACGTGCAATAAATAATTTTTGAAGGTGAATGAGAATGAGCATGAGATAGTATTAGAATGAAATTAGTGTAAATAACGGTAACGACAACTTTAATAACACAAATATGCATTACTATCATCGTAGCTCTTCACATCACAAATGTATATTAAAACACACGCGAAACACAATATATCGCAGTAAACACGTCAACGAAAACATCTCATGTATAACACAGCGTGAAACACGAACTGACACCAACAAAAATATTTTTAAAATTTGAGATGTGAGATAAAAATTTTCGATTTTCGTCTGCTCAAAAATCAAACCTTCAAAAAATTTCTAAAAAATCAATCCAAAAACCAAATGCAATTTCCTATAATATGTCTCCCGAAAGTTAATGAAAACTATCTGATCTCAGTCATAAAATATTTGTTTTTGTGGAATGTACATACATATGTGTGTGTATTTAGTTACAGTGTATGTATGTATGTATGTATGTATGTATGTATGTATGTATGTATGTATGTATGTATGTATGTATGTATGTAT
>SAUE01000639.1:15032-25371 GCA_009724625.1 Deladenus siricidicola
GATTTCTTGCTTCAGGCTTGTATTACTTGGGTTTTGTTATGTTAAATTACTTTGACACCTTTGTTATGTTGTTTAAATTTAAATAATTTTGTTACGATCTATTTAGACGTAAATAAATTAAATTAAATTAAAATCATGTGCACAACTCATCATGTGCACAACTCATCACGCGCACAACTCATCATGTATATCAATTTTTTCAAATTTTTATTTCTTTCTAATGAAAATTTCAAAAATATTTTCCAGTCAAACTCAAACAAGTTGCATGCAATAAATATGAATAATACGTAAAAAATAATTCCTGGCTGAAAAAAAATTATTTGAAATTGTTATACTAATGGTAGCCTGTATTTACATAAATTTAAATCTTGTCTTTTTTAAAGTTTTTATAGAAAGAACGTTGCTTTCTTTGGAATACTCAAATATTACATATGTATATATTTCAGTTTTCTTTGACCTTTAAAAAAAAGCGGAATTAAAAAAAAATCGGACAAGCCGATCATTGGTCCGCAAAGCGGAAATGCATGCAAAAGTTAAGAGATTTGCAGCTCGCACAATTTTTTGGCACAAAATGTACAGAAAAAATTCTCAAAAATTTTA
The DNA here is from genome assembly GCA_009724625.1 of Deladenus siricidicola. Classification (NCBI taxonomy): domain Eukaryota; kingdom Metazoa; phylum Nematoda; class Chromadorea; order Rhabditida; family Sphaerulariidae; genus Deladenus; species Deladenus siricidicola. The sequence goes on from SAUE01000639.1 coordinate 15,633, forward strand.
AAAATCAAGGTGTTCGTGGTAGGACCAAAGCCATTCAACTTCATTCCAACAACTCTTCGTACAAACATGACAATACATTCATATTTTCTTCTTGTTTTCGAAAACCAGAAATTTCGTCTTTAACTTTAATAATATTGATGAAATTAAAATTTCACAAATAAATTTTTTTCAGCCAGGAATTATTTTTTACGTATTATTAATATTTATTGCATGCAACTTGTTTGAGTTTGACTGGAAAATATTTTTGAATTTTTCATTAGAAAGAAATAAAAATTTGAAAAAATTGATATACATGATGAGTTGTGCATGATGAGTTGTGCACGTGATGAGTTGTGCGTGATGAGTTGTGCATGATGAGTTGTGCAAATGATGAGTTGTGCGGGAGCCGTTCTGAACACTTTGTAGGGTTTTGGACCCCAGATAGAATATACAATCGGGAGCAGACTATCGTTACCATAAATTTTGCTTTTGCCGATAACTATTAATTATGAATGTGTATCTGTATGATACATTTATACACATTCGCGATGTATGTATGCGTTTGTGTGCAGGGGCTGGACACGTACATCGCCGCGAAAGTGGCGGCGAACAGTGGCGGCGAGGCGATCGTTCGCGTCGACTGTCCCAAGTGCAAGACGCCAATTCGCCGCTCGAAGCGCTACGTCAGTCTGCTCAACAGAAGCGCCGCCACCATCGAAAAGGTTGTTCGCATTTTACATTTCATTCATATTTTGTGTTGGTTGTGTAATGGTTGGGTAGGGAATGAGAGACATTTATCGCATGGCAAAAAAGGATGTTGTAAGCTGGAATCGAACCATCACAGATAACAAACGTGTTAACCCCTACACTATCACACCGCCATAGCGAAGAAATGATCGCCGTCAATTAAATTTAGAAAATTTTAATCCAAGTGGTTTAAACAATAGTTTATTTTTTTATAAAAAAATATATTTATTGTTTAATTAAATAGTATTTCAGTAATAATTTTAAAATGAGTACCCAATAAAGAGTTTCCATCATAACAAAAAAACATAAATCAAAATTGTTCAAAGTTAGTTGTAAAAATTGCATTTCAAATTTTTTTAAGACGCCTGTGAATTATCTAAATAAAGGCTAAGCTTGGGCGCAGCTTATGCTGGGCCAATTTGATTTTAGGTCCAGCAGAAGCGCGGTTTTTTCACCCTATACTAGGTGTGCCTAATAGGGTTCCGACAATCCGATCGGGCTGAAACTTTCGCCATCCTCACGNTCTGAACATTCTGAACATACAAATATGATGACTTGAAAAATTCAAATTTGAATTTGCGCCAAAATTGAAATTTTTTGCTTCTACCAAACCCATCGATGTTTATACTCGTTTAGAAGCTTTTGACGAGACGAATTCAATGAAGTATAAATTATGGTTTGAATTCGCAAAAAATTTTTAGATTGAGAAAAAAAATTTAGTAACCCATTTTATAGCCTAGGAATGATTTTAATGCATTTTAAGTGCTCTGAACACACTTTTACGACCAACATTTTTTGAGTGAACATTTACTCGCGGTGTGGTCAAATTCTCCGGGCTCTAGAAAGCGGAGCGACATCACTTAGATTGTTAACTAATTAGTAAATTTCTGTCGAAATCAATAAAAGTCTGGAAAGCCCTACCTTCTAGGGGGTCCTCGACTCCAAAATGGGAGGAATTTGATTTTGGTCGCTTTGGCATTAGGCGCTAGAAAAGGGCGGTACTTCACTAAACCCCAGCCCTATAAAAGGGGGGAAATCCATTCTTGTTCGAACATATAATTGCGCATATGGTAATAACAACACATATGTATGCGAAGACGATGTAACACGGTAAATTCGCAAAGTCGTCAACCGCTACTTGGTCGCCGCACCGCAAATTTGATTTTCATCGAAATTTGAAAGTTTGAACAAGAATGGATTTCTTCAATTTTATAGGGCCGAGGCTTAATGGATTTCCACCCTTTTATAGCACTAAAGTTTTATCATCTATAATATGACCAAAATCAAATTCCTCCCATATAGGAGTCCGCGACCCCATGGAAGGTAGGGCTCAGCCTTAGGCTTAGGCTGCTTTTTCAAAAAACTATTGCATTTTTAAATTATTACTGAAATACTATTTAATTAAATAATAAATATATATTTTTTATAAAAAAGAAATAAATAAATAAAACAATAGTTTAAAATTTTCTCTAAAATTTAATTGATTGGCGGCGAGTTGTCTGTCGGCGAGTTGTGGATGCACCTTGTAGAGAATTTTTGTGGCTTCAAAACAAAAAATAATGAACTGTTTGGGCTCAAGCGCTATTTCGTTTTGGATGAAACACTTTTTTCAGTTACGCGTAAACATCGTTACGCATAAAGTATGTGATAATTTGACACGAAAATTTGATGCCAATTATTGACGCCGTGCGATTTTTTGTGTTAACCGAATCAATAGTGCGCTTACACCCCAATTTCCTACTTTTTTTCTACATAAAAAGTCATTGTTGAAAAACTTCAAAAATTTTAAAAAATTGAAGAAAAAAATCGTTTGGCGTGAAGTAAAACTTACTCGAATGAAGAAAATATATTTTTTAATTTTCTAAATTCTACAATTTGCAGATAAAATTGAAAATTCGCGGTGAGACGAAAAAAGTTTTGGAAGAGCGCTACGCCAAATTCAAGGCAAAACTCAAAAAGATGACGACGCCCACGCAACAATTGTAATTTGCTTTTGCAAATTTTACGATGCCAAAAAATGGGGATTGATGAATTGATTAAAAATCACTAAAAATTTGAAATTATTTAGACATTTGGCGGAAATTAACGCTGGGAACATTTTACTTTCGCTGCAAACCGAATTTAACGCCAAAATTGGCGAATTATTTGCCAAAAATTTGAACGAACTCAGCGCAAATTGGCTGACGTTCGCCGACAACATTTTCGAGTAAGTGAGGGCCACCCTAGTGAGAATATCCTAGTGATGATATAGGGTGCAGCAAAAAAAGATAAATGAAAAGTTTTTGTTGTTCTAATACGAATATTTGAAAGTTTTCCAATATATTTTTATTAATTTGAACAGCCCATGTTTTTGTCTACCAGTACGTCTGATTTGTATGTATGTATTGCATTGAGTATTGAGCTTACCCACTACATATGTAGTGGATACATGTTTGTATACCACATTTTTTAAATTACTGAAGTTTTGTGAAATCTTTTCGCAATTTTCAGGCTTTTGAAGCGAATTTACGAATTTTCCGAGTTGGTGCGCGACAAAATCGCATCGACGAGAGCGCAATTCAGCTGGTCGCAAATGCCAAACGCGCATACGGTATTGACGAAATTTGCGCTTTTGCCATTCGATGACTTTTTGTACTCGGATTTGCGCGCGCTGACGCGTCGATTGGACGTGACGCGCGTCTCCGACGCTTTGGTGACGCAATTCGTCCTCGAGCTCGACCGCTTCCAGTTTATGTTCGAGGTATGCGTTGTTAGGCGTCAGTTAGCATTGGGAAAATGGGGGTGGATGAATTCATGGTTACATGTTTTCCGCAGACGAACAACTAGGATTCTTTTTACAAGCTCTAATTTGTGGACTTCCGAGCACGATTTTTTGCAAGACAATCAAGAATTTGGTGACCACCCGACATTTGCGGACGAAATAATTTTCAATCAAAAAAATTAATTTTTTTTATATAAAAAAGGAATTGTCAAACGTTAAAATCAGTAAAAATCCCCTATACGCCACCCCCAGTGAAAATGTTAAAAACTGCACAAAAACAACAAAATCGGTAAAAATGATTAAATTCGAATTTCCCGTGCCAGAATACCTTAAAAAACAACTGAAAAAAATTTTTGGTGCATTGATAAACGACAAGAATCGAAAAAACTTTTATTATTTAAAAAATTGGAAATTTTTAAAATTATTTCGTTCGCAAATGTCGGTGTGCCAAAAATTTCAACGAAAGAAAAACGTTAAATTTTTGGTAAAAACGAAACAAAAAGCAAATTTTTCCGTTTTTCAAAAAATTGGCATAAAAGTGAAGGCAAATTCTGCTTAATTCACAATAAAAACTTTCATCATAAAAAAAGTTCACCGAAAATCTGCTAAAGTGACTACGATACCACCATTTTGTACCAACGCGAACGAAAAATTGGACAGTGCGGGCGACTGAAGCCAAAAAAATGTGTGCGGGCGACTAAAGCCAAAACAAACAAATCGCATTGTTCGAATGAATGAATTTAGGTGATAAATTGGCTGGCAAAGTCGAACGCTCACGGCATTTTGCAAACAATGCGCTTTTGGGAGCGCGCGCAAGACGTGAGCGCGCAAAACGCGTCAAAAGTCGAGGAAATATTTGCGAAATTGCACTCGCCTCAAGCGTTTCGCGATACATTCAAGAGTACGTCCTTTGAGCAATTTATTTTTATAAGAAAATTAAAATTGTAATGAAACCAACGGCGTGAAAATTTTGTGGGGTGCTGAGAAACACTTCAAATTATTATAAAATGAAAAATTTGAAAATTGAATTTTTTTGTATTACATTAGTGTTTCCGAACAGAATTACGGATTACGAAAAGTGTTTTTGACACCGTGATTACGAATTACGAAAAAGTGGTCGTAATTACGGTTTTTTGGTGTAGATATTTTCGACTTTTTCTGAAAAAATTTCGTTACAAAATCTGTCGCGAACGCAGTTAGCGAGATGAAAAGAGAGACAGTTAGGAAATCTTCTGGATGTACCCGTAGCTCAGTGTTAGAGCTGCGGGCCGGTTACTCATGGTCGCAGGTTCGATTCCTGTCGGGGACGATACGTTTTTCCGCTTTCTCTCTCGACATTTCGCGGACACGTCTGACAACTGTTTGGTTTTAAGTTTTAGAAGTTTAAGGCACAAAAGCGTTTCAGTACGATTCTTGTGCGCGCGGCACAAAATTTTATATTGATGAAAATTTCTAGAATTCCAGGAAAAAATTTTTTCAAATTTTTCTCCAGAAAGGCCTTTTTTATTCGAAGAAGTCTTTCTGGGCGTTTTCAAAAAGTTAAATTACAAAAAAAAATTAACAATTGTATTTTTTTGTTAAATTTTTGATTACGCATAACGAAATTACGGGGTTTTTGAGCCCGTAATTACGAATTACGAAAATTATTTTGAATTACGAAATTACGATTACGAAAAGAATTTTTCGTAATTACGCCCAGTCCTGTTTGCGAATGAAGTAAGTTTTCACAGCTGACTTTATTAATTAGAAAAGTGAATTGGCAAAAATGAAAAACTTTAGTTTTCATTTCAACTTGAAAATGAAAACTAATTCATTTTTGAGAGAATTTCAACATTTTTGCAAGCAAGAAAAAGTTAAATTACAAAAAAAGAGAGTAACACATTTAGAGAGAGAGGCTTTTCAAAACCAATTAGATTTCAGTTCATTATTCATTTTTGGAAGTTGAAATTTTGCACCGTACTTCTTGAAAGTCACACTTTACTCTTCTGTTTGCAAGCAAGTTAAATTGTGAATGAAGCGCTTCATTTTGCCAATTCGCTCACTTCACTAACTATTAATGAGATCAATTTTTGTGTGTGGATTTTTATGTATAGCGTTAAATATCGAAAAAAAATAAATGAAATTTTTTTAAGCTTTACAGAAAAATTCATTTAGAAGAAGTTGAGGCGATATTTGCTGAAATTCAAACGGCGCATTACGTTAGCGGCTACGCGGTCACGCGCTTGGAACTCGTTCAAATCAAAAAAGCGCTCTCCGCCAACATTACCAACTGGTACGAGTGCGAGAACGGTAAGTGTTTATTTCTACCAGTGATTGGAAAAAGTTCATGAAAAAAGTTCATGACATGAACTCGGTTCAAGAAAAAAAAGTTCTTGGCGATCGGAACTTTTTTCAGTTCCGAAAAAAAGTTATCGAAGACGCGAGAACTTTTTTTTCATTTGTCCAAAAAAGACATTTTTTCATGAGTTCATGTTGTCGAGAACTGGAAAAAAATAAATGAAAAAAGTTCGTGTTGCCAAGAACTTTTTTGGTTCATGAAAAAAGTTCTTTTTTTCCGGGAAAAAAGTTCAGTTCATGAACTTTTTCCAATCACTGGGAAAATTTCTACTACATACTACCGCGGAAAGAGCAAGGAGGAAGGGGGCGTGGCTACAAATAGAAATTTCTGGGCGCGCGGCTACAATTTTGAAAATGTACAAAAAGCTGTTTTGTCTAGGCCACCCCTATGGTATCGGCAATTGCGGCGGCGCCATGGAAAATGCAAAGTGCCCGGATTGTGGCGCTCCGATCGGCGGCGAGCGCCATCGCGTCAACGAGCGCAACCGCGCGTCGAATTTAAACGAGCGCGTCTACAGTTTTCCGGTGGGCATCGGTGCGCCATTTTGAAATAAATCAATAAATTTTGAAAAAGTTTAAAATGCATTTTTTTCTTCGAATTTGTAAATACAGGATGCGGCAGAAAAAGGATCATCAAAAGTTTTTGCAATAGAAGCTTTGTTTCCTTATAATTCAAAAAATTGACATTTAATAACAATAAACAACAGTTGTGGCTATAACATATTCAGTTAATTTCGAATCGTCGCACACTTGTGCTACGATACACAGCGTCAAACGCGTCAAAAAAATTTTGGTCGCGCCACTCACCTCCTCTAGCGACGTTCGAGCGCTTTGTGTGTGGACGTTCGTTTTACATTCGGAAATGAAATATTAACTGAAGATGAAAAATTATGAAATCAGACGTACTGGTAGAGAAAAACGTGGGCTGTCCAAATTCGTAAAAATATAATGGAAAACTTTCAAACATTCGTGTGAGAACAACAAAAACTTTTGATGATCGGTTTTTTTTTTGCCGCACCCTGTATTTTTATAATATAAGTTCGTTTCACTTCAACTTCGCTTTTCATTTTTCCAAGTTGAAGTTGAAGTTTTCACACTGCCAATTCACTTTTCTAAATAAAGTGAAGTGGCATCATGTTTGAGAATGAATTTTTTGTGGAAACACTGTACGAATGAATTTATTTTTTTATAATATAAAGAAAAAAATGAAAAAAAAAACGAAAAAAATATGTAAATTCAGTTTTCTGTGATGAAACATTTTTTGGTTTAAAAGTATTTTGTAATATGAAACGTACCGGGCCCCCGCATAGTCGTCTGGTGTTTGTCATACTTGTTGAACCGTAAAAAAGTGAATGCCGAAAAGTGAACAGCACCCCACAACAGGACTTGAACCTGCGCCCTGTTACTCTAAAAGAGAGCGCTACCAACTGCGCCATTCAGGACATATTCACTCTTCGACATTTTCGGCCCAAGTTGTAGACGTTTTTGGCGGTCGTTACAATTTTCAAACTTTCAGCAGTTAAAAATTTAGTGCAGTCTAATTTTTTGGTAACAATTTCTTATGCATTTACACTTTGTTTTATTTTTCATTTTACAAACGCTCTTATCCGATTGTAACGGGGCGTATTGGACTTGTCCGGCCGGCTCTCAAGCCACCCTTAAGACATTTTTCTCCGCACCTCCTGGACCAGTGTCTGAAAAAATCACCGAAAATCGAAAATTTTCTCTCCCTTGATAAGGCATTGTCTTCCACCACAGTCATTTATCATTCATTGACGGCAGTAAAAAAATGTAGGCAACAATATGTATGCCAGGGATGAGTCGAAAATGAATTCGAGATTTCGAAAATCGAAAAACGAAAATCGAAAGACCCTCGTGATTTCGAAAATCGAAAATTTCAAAAATCAAATTTCGAAAATCGAAAGAAAAAAATCACCGAAAATCGAAAGAAATTTTTTCTTCTAAATCGAAAATTTCAAAAAAAACATGTCTGGAACATTTTATTCAAAAAAATTTCTTTTCACCATAGCTGTTTTTCTTCCTACCTTTAGCCCTTTTGATGAATCGCAATAGAACGGGCCCTCATTCCGTTGGTGATGAAATAAATTTTTCGATAATTTTCAGCAACATTTTTTACTTTTTTTTCGATTTTCCGTCTTCTGTGCACCCTTTTCCAAACTTTTTTCATATAATAATTGCGAGATTTAAGAATTTTGAAACAAATTTGAAATAACTTTTGACAAAAATTCGCCAAATAAAATGCCATTTTCAAAAAAATGGCCCATTTTTCGAAAATCGAAAGGCCCTCGTGATTTCGAATATCGAAAATTTTCTCACCCTGATGTATACGGTATACGTATAGAATGTCGATTCCTCTTCTTTTTTTATGTAAGTTTTATTTGCGAAAAATTTTCATTTTTGTTGTTGAAAGAAATAAAATTTAAAAAATTTATGTTCAAACAATGGAGAAATCAACAATATAATATAATATAATTAAACGCAAAACGAAGAAAAAGAAAAAATTTTGATAAAATTTACATTTCCATAATCATTCTCTTGAGGAGTTTTGCCGACGCACGTGTATGCTTACGGTATGCTTACGGTACTATTAATGTGTGCTGTTGCTTCTCTGTGGGTCCCGCACCCAATTTTAGGAGGTGTACGGTAGCTATGTATATGTATGTATCAATGGTGGCAAATTGCAAAAAAAAAATTCAAAACCAAAACCAAACGGTTCAAATGGCCTAAACCGAAAAAGAAGTTGAAACCACCAGCAGACTGTATATGAGAGCGTACCGTAAGCAACATATCGTAGTGATGAGTGGCGTGAACGAATGACAAATAACAAAATTCTCTATGCGAAAATCTAGCATTTAAACAAAATCCAAAAAACAAAAGAAAAAAAAAACAATTCTTCTCGACCAATTCGCATACACACACACACATATGTATATGTATGTGTATGCATGTATATGTATGTACGACATATGTGTACACATATATACATACATACACATACATGTATTACAGTATTAGTTTAGTACAAATAAACAATCTAATAAAAGTCGTAAAAGATTAGCGCGACGAAAATAGATTTGGAATAGTTGTGTGAAAAAGAGAAGTTGAGAGAGAAAGAGACAGAGAGAATAGAGGAGAGTGCGAGACGGACGCAGAAAGAAAGAAGTTTGGGGATGATAGCAGAGGAGGCAAAAGAAAGAAAGACAACAATTTTCAATAAATTTCAACTAAATGGCTTTTTTCTCATTCTACATACTTTATTGTTGTTGTTGTTGTTGCTGTTTTGGCAAGTTTTGTTGTTGTTTTTACTCACACTGTTTTCTTGATGTTTTTGCTCATCCTTGTTGTTGTTTTTTTGTTATTGTTTTCGCTTGGCCAAAAAATTGGCCAAAAAAGTGTATTAAATTTGAAATTTTCAAAAGTAATTCACTCCTCTCATTGATATCATTACACTATCAGCCAGTTGAACACAACTTTTTTTAATGAGGAATGAGAAATGATAATCTCAATTGAGCGACATTTTCAAGTTTGCGCTGTTTTTAGCGCGACACAGCAAAATCAACTGCGAATATTTTTACTTGCGAAGTTTTTCAAAAAAATTATTTTTTCAAAAATTTTAACTTTTTTTGTAATTAAACAAAAAAACTTTTTAATTTTTTTTACTTTTTTTCAAAAATTTCCCATCTACAGTACATATTTTCTAGGCTACGGTAGTTTTTGTTGTTTTCTTTTGTAAAGGAGAAATAGGGAATGAAAGCATTGAGAGAATAAAAAATTTACATTCATACTGTACATATACGTCATCATCGTCATCATCATACTGTACATTGTATCATCATTATCATCATAATTGTATAATCATCAACATTAACATTACCGTCATTATTATTAGCCACA
>SAUE01000053.1:60217-77891 GCA_009724625.1 Deladenus siricidicola
CGACCCCCAAATGTCAGAAAACCACAGGGGGATCAAGGTATAATTTTCGAAAAAATTGAAAAAAATTTTTTGCGTTTCAAAACATTAATGAATCAAAAATTTTTAATGATTTCTAAAAGTTTACCCTTTTTTTCATTTACGTAGTCTTTACCTCATTAAAATTCGCTACTAATTTAATTTTTTCTGGTTGTAGTTCAAACTTACATGATTCACAGAAGGTTTTCAGAGGGAACTCCCGAAAATAATTTTTCACATAGATTTTATAACATTTTATTTCGTATAGATATAGAAAAATGATAGACACGCAAAACAACATGAAAATTAAAATGCAAAAATCTGATTTATCCAGTGTAATCTTGATGCTCGAAGAGAATCTGATCGTACGCAACGGCGGAAATTTCTTTGCCGCCGAAGAAACGTTTGTCGATCGCCTTTCGAGCGCTGTCGGCTTGTGTGGGATCGGCGTATTGCACAAAAACTCGAACATCGCTGGCGCTATCTTCATCTTGCGCCAAAACAATCTAAAATCTCGGTCATCATTGTCAATTATTTTGGGTTTTATATTTTCAGCGCAAAAAAAAACTCTTAAAATCGCCAGGTCAAGTTCAATTTTTCACCTCGAAATAGTCTTCAAAATCAACGAACAACTATCTAATCATAAATTTTTCAGATCAGTCAAATAATAGTTAAAATTTAAGTTTCTGATTCAAATAAAACTCGAAAAGTTCAAATTGAATCAAAGCAATCACGGTTTGGATATATTCAAAGTACGTATGCGTGCATCATACCGAAAATTAACCCGTGCGGTAGTTTTTTTGCTTCGAAAATGTCACTTTCGTTGATATTTCAAAACGAAATTTAGGTTTGCGTAAAAAAATGATACACGTACATTCACAATGGTGCCATATTTTCCGCACTCCGAGCGGATCTCCTCATCCAGCTGATCATCCACTTCCTCCGCGGTCACCATGTTCTTAATAAGAACCACCGACGATCGGTTCGTTCTCATCAGTTTGTGCATTAACAAGTGGCGAGCGTCATTGCCGCGAATTTCGACGTTCTCTTGCGAGGCAATTGTGGCCTCTTCGTTCTGCGCGTTTACCGCCTGCATTTGGTCATTGATCGCACCGGCCTTTTCGGCTGCGGCCAGCGCTTGTGGTGTGTTGAGCTAAAGAATTATGCATTAAAAATCATGAACGCCTTTATAAATGAATTTAAAAGCGCAGTGTCAAGAAATTTTCAAGAGAAGCTTGCAACAATAACAGTATTTATCTTTAATTCAAAAAGTTTGAAATGATAATCAATAATCAAATACTAATTTCCAAGCGAGAAATAAAAAAAACCTTTGGTCGTTTATCTTTCGGTGCTTTTATCTTCTTCTTCTTTCGATAAACTTCCTCTTTACTTGCCGATTTTGTCTCGTCCTTACCCACTCTCATCAACTCACCCGCGCCATCGCGCAGAGCTAACGCCGTCGAATACGAGCCACCATTGTTACCTTCAATAGCCAGTCGATCACCATTCGACCCTAAAAAATTGGTGTAATAGAATAATACATAAAATTCATTTTATTTTAACTTAATGCAAGTCAGCAAGGCAGGAAGTTACGCAAAATATAAAAATTTACCATTATGTTCTTCCTCGACTTTGTCTTTAGGCGCAATGCTATCCGGAAGTGGTGCAAATGTGGCGCGTTGTGATGTCTCATATTTTGGCTGTTTTATTTTAATACGAGAAATGATGTCCTTCTTCGGTGGCGGTTGCTTTGGAGCGGTAAAGTTAACCGCTGGGGTCTAAAATTTTCCCACAAATAATATAGATCGCCTTTACAAAATTAATGAATACAAACCTGTTTCTCGTCGATAGGTGGTGGCAACGAGTTTGTTGGATCATACTTTGGTTCAGAATCGAATGCATAATTAGGAAGAGCCGAAGTTGTAAACTCCTCAATGGGTTCTTGCTTCGGCTCTGATTTCACAATTGGCCCACCAACTAGCAGTGGTGGCTGAACAATAGATGGTGGTGGTATATAAGTCAAGACAGTCGGCGGAGGTATAGCCATAGGTTGAACGACAGATGGTGAAGGAACCGGCGCGGCCGCAAACCCGCCCAAGCGACGCCGCGTACCGCCAGTTGTTGTGCTGGGACTTGCGGGAGAAGCAGTGGCAGCCACATTGGGATTCGGCGAAGACGAATGCACGGGCGACCCGGCATATCCGCCATCGTACTGCGGCGAATTGGCAGCTATAAAAAGAAAAAGCATATTTTGAATATAATTTTTAACGATATAAGTAAAAATCGCTAAAGATCCAAACAAACCATATGAACATTTTCTGAATCTGGTAAAACCAATAGATGAAAACTAAAATTTAAAAAATTGCATGTAATTAAAAATATACAAAAAAGAAAATATTAGACAAATAGATTTGCTATTAGACAAATAGAAAGACCGCAGAAGAGATTTTTGAAAGACGTCAAAGTCGGAAAAAACACATAGACGCTTCGAATCAATAATAAAGGTTGATATTTCGAAATGACGTTGAATAGTATGTAAACAAGTGAAAAATGTCTCTTATCTCAAAAATGTTAGAAAAAATATAACAAAAAAAAGTGCGGACTTCGATATAAAACCAATCAAGAAAACGATAAAAAAAACTTCTATACGATTGTATATATGCATTTTGATAAGACAATGAATTACACACTTCACATAATCTTCCCCGTCAAAATGAGAAGACATTTTGAAGACCGCTTTATCCCGTCCCCTTGGGGGATAATGGGTCGGTCCGTAGCGTTGCTGCGTATGCTTTAGTCAGTTGTAATATGCATCTTCCATGTAGTAGCAATCAGCAACATCATCCAACCTGCTTCAGAAATACACAACATTTAGAAAATTGCCTTAAAATGCGTTGAACATTAATTTATATATAGTGTATAAGAGCGAGTAGAATATGTGAAATGCAATGAAAGGGTTTCCTCATCAAAGGCAGATCTTGGAAAACAAAAGAAAACCACAAAAATCACGAAAGAACAAAGTATCAAACCTTCCACAGGTGACGTAGATGCAGCTATGTTAGGTGACATTCCGCTGTTCGGTGACGATTTACCCTAAAAATCAAAAATACAATTTTCATCATCAAATAATTAAAAAATCCAAAAAATGGCCTATGTATTTGTGATCTAAATTTAAAAGGATAACGTAAAACTTCTATTTACAAAATTCATCCACAAATACACTACCCCAATAGCTTCCTGCGCCTGAATTTTTGCGGTCACCGCGGCGGCCGCTACAGCAGAGGCCGTCGGAAGCGTCGACTGGGAGGATGGCATAATGTATGTGAGAGCGTCTGGCGGAGTAATGCACCGTCCCACCTGAAGATGTTGGCCACCCAAATCGAAGTTATTCATGCCGTCAATTGCTTCTTTGACGGCCTGTGCGCTCTCGAACTCTAAATATCCAAACCCCCTAAAAATTTAGCGTTTATTAGTATAACATCTGAAAAAATTGTTTATGCGAAATATGTCATGGCTATAAAAATATCCAAAAATACTTGGACATAAAATTATTTAAACTAAAATTCCATTTGATTTAATTTTATGCCTAAAAAGAAAACAAAATTCATAACGCATTAAATAGATTTTCAATGAAAAAATTACCTATGGCCTTTGCCTGGCTGTTTTGCCAATTGGCATTTTATAATTTTGCCAAACGCCTCAAAAACCATTCTCAAGTCTTTTTCGGACAAATCGGGATGTACGGAGGAAACGTAAACACGATTATAGTCCTTTGCCTCCTGCATAACCATCTCGATGATAGGTTGAGCTTGCGGCATATTCGCTGGTCGCCCCACCTTAAAAGTAAATTTATTTCAACAAATATTATGTAACAAACCAAATAAAAAATATTAATACTTACAGGTAAGACTTTCAGGTTTCGTCCGCCGACAAGTTTTCCGTTCATTGTTTCCTGTGCAAGTAACGCGGCTTCTGGCACCTCGTATTCCAGAAAGGCAAAACCTTTGTGATGCTATAACAACAGCAATAAAAATAATTAAAATGTTTTCAAAGTCATTTCGCATTAAATTCCAATTTTTTTTAACAGATAAAGCAACCTACCCCGGTCACGGTATCCCACGACATATTTATGGTCTTAACGGGACCAAATACTGAAAAGTTTTGCTTGATTTGTTCCTCGCGAACTTCGAAGCTAATCGACCCGATGTAGACGCGAGCCATTAAGGATAACGCCTGCGAGTACATGGCCACTTTCTTTTGCTAAATTTTTTTATATCTGAATCACGTTAAATAGAGATCTAGTAGGATATTCGCATTTTTTAAATATCATAAAAAACAATTTTAGAATAATTTACCTGTTCTTGATGTGAAATTTGTTGCCTGAGCATCACGTGCTTAATAGATTGTTCCATGGCGTACCGCTTCGCTCGGTCCAAATCATCCTTCTGACGGGTGCTCAGTTTCGATAAACCCAAGCCAATAGTTTGAGCTTCCTTCACTGCTCCAGGACCAACAAACACCTAAAAAACTAGCTTGAAATTTTCATTTAAACATTAAAAAAATACAAAGTGAAGAGCGGGGATTCCAAATAAATCAAATTAGACGGTATAAAAAATCGATGCATTAAACTCATGCATTTTAACAAATTTCATAAGTTAACCTTTCCCGTCTGTTGCAGTAGAGGCATCGCCACGAGAAAAGATGCCACCGGCTTAACATCACCGTTTTGATTTTCGTTTTCCATTAGCTGAAATAAAACTTATGTACAAAAATTTTATTGTAAAAAACTGCGAGTAACACAGATAATGATGGGATGGCCTGCAATTTTTCGTCTTTACTTTCGAGGGCACTGGAAAGAGGTTACAAACTTTCATAACTCCAGGCTTCCTCAGCTTGAAAGTCTCAGATCGAGCAGGTCTTACTCGAAAATCTCGATTATTTGGCAAGCTCATTTAGCATGAATCGTTTTGCCAATTTTGGAAATACTTCGTTGCAAGACTACGCAATTTTAAGCAATATTTTGTACGTAACTACGTAACTATTTCAAGCAAAAAAGTAACAAATTGTTTTTCAGGCGAGTGATTCAGTGTTTTTCTGCGTCTGTTGCATAAAAAATTTTTCCCGTACAATGGAGTAGCATCTAAGAGAAAATCTTTGAAAGTTGCTTACTATGGTACAAGACCGGAATATCATCAAATGTGGAGCGCTGCAGGAAACAATTCGCAAAAAGGAGGGGACTTTGTTACTTCGCAAAAAGGTGAGCATTTTAATTCTAAATTGATTTGCATTCGAAGTTCTATTTTTTGGTTTTATTTTTTAACATTGAAAATATTCCATTTCTGAAAGTTTTCTAGCTGTATGCAAAATGACAAAAGGAATTTTTGCACAAAAATGTATCATTAAATAAAATATTTTCTTATTATTGTATTTTTGTTTAGAAAGTATTCTATGAACCGGAGCAATTCGTCGCTTTTTGCGTACACAACGGAAAAATTCCTCTCCTAGAGTGGTACGAGTCGAAGGACAAAGTTTTCGACCACGAACCATTAAAAGTCCGCGATCTACTTAACTGCATGTTCATAAATCCCATATTTGGCGACGATCGGGGCTTCATTATCGGCTTTTGCGACGATAAATTATCGGCGCTGGAGTTTTGTGCGTCAAATTCGTGCGTTTTAGATCGATCTTGAATTTTTTTGCTTGAAGCAGTAGTTTCCTTAATTTATGATGGTGTTCTTACAAGAAAGTTCTCGGGGTTTTTAGATATTATAGGACGCAAAAAAATTTTTTTATGATTTTTTTGCTTAAAATTGTTTTAAAACAAATTAGAAGTCATTAAAAACAAGTTATTAGTTTCCTACGCGGAGCTTGAACTTTAGGCTTAGCCTAAGGCTCAGGCTTAGGCTCAGCCTAAGGCTTAGGCTTAGCCTAAACATAGCAACGAGACTTGCCTACTCACCTAAGGCTAGGCTCAAGGTTCAAGCTCCGCATACATGGCTCGTAATAACTCGATTTTATTGCTTCCTGATTTGTTTTGAAACGATTTTGAGCAAAAAAATTCAAAATTTTTTGGAGTCCTATAATACGTAAGAACTGTTCTTGGTATTTTTGAGTCATTACTTCGTTTTTTAACAGTTTTTCGGTTGAAATGTTTTCGTTTTTTATAATTACGGTATTTTATAGAGCAGAATGCTCGGAGTGGATCTCTTCACTTACTACGACTCTACGAGAACTTGAGTGTTTGGGTGAAACCGAGAATCTATATGCCGAATTTTCTCAACCACCGCCAAATCCACGAGGACCATCTCCGGCTAGTAATGGCAACAACACCAATAATAATATTAATAATAATAGTATTGCTAGTACGGGCGGCGCTGTGCCGCCGTCAACTTCTCCACCCATTTTACTGGCAAGCAGCGGTAGAAATATTTTCGCAAATCCCCCGCTAATTTCGTCTCCGCCGCTTCCGCCCAGGCCCAACAATGCGACGTTGACGCGAAGCAGTAAGTTTAAGTTGTTTTCACATAGTTTGTTTTGAATTAAGTTTTTTTATTTCTAGCTAACTAACTTTTTTTTATTGAATTTTGCATGTCTACAAATTGCCGTGTTGTTCCTAATAATAAGAAAATATTACTAATATTAAATTAAAAAGAAAGTTATTGTAAAAAATTATTTGAAAAAGATTGATTCATTCATTATTAAGGTTCATTCATTATTAGTTTTTGTCGGTAAAAATAATTTTGTGATAAAGTTTTGTAATGTGTGGAAATTGGGTGGATGGTTTCCGATGTATGAACTTTGCAAAAAAAATTGAAGTCGAATTAACCCGAATTTTAATTGAAATCTTTTTTACAAAAAGCCAGTTTTCCCAACAAAAACGCCGAACAACTTCTAATGATATTTATTTAAAATATTGAATCAATTTGTTAATTTAAAATACATTAAATATTTTATTTTTGGATTAAAACTATTTTTTGGAAATAACGGTTATGAGTAATTCTAAAAAATTTTCTTTAACACATTCATACAGTTCGTAGTTATTTTTTAATTTTTTCTCTTTTAGAATTTTGTTTTGTAGATTCTTTTTTACTGTTTGTCCAGACATGTATTTTTAAAAATTTATTTTTGCAAAAGAACAAAGGCAATGGTCATAGCAACGTGAATTTTTACGAGGTTATGTATTAGCAAATACATATTCTTAAACAATATTCTGCAAGTTTCAAATTTGAAATTTTATTGTTGGAAATAGTTACAAAAAATAAATATTTTCGTTGGTTTATTTTAGGAACCTTGTTAACCGACGAGATTCCCATGCAATCAACTTCCCACAGCACACCCTACACAAATACCAACCCTGCCCAAAACGACTACACTTCTAACGTTAAAAAGTCTGGCGGTGGTAAAATGAGAAAGGCGCTATCGCTTTCCGAGTCTACTGCCGCGAATGAACCTACGCTACACGAATCTGAAGATCATTCAGATATAGCTAAACTTCCGGGGAGTCCTCGCGAGACTAGCCGAGACGGAACGCCCACTACAGTGGCAGAAACATTGCGGCAGCTTTCCTCTTCCACTCTTCAACCTCAACCGTCTTTGTCGGCCGCGGATTTACCCCAGGCTCCAACCAGTCCAAACACAGCCGTCTCAAATCCACTTCGCATTATTTCACGGCGAATTCAAATGCAGCATCAGCTGCATTTGAGCCTTGATCAGCAAGGCGTAGGGGGCGGAGCCTCCGAAGACTCGCTTCCCCCATTGCCTCCTCGAAAATCTCAGCAAAGACACAGCAGTGGAATGCCGACGTCGCCAATCGGTGGTGGAAGCGGTATTTCGACGCCGATTAGCGAGCAGTGGGCCGACACTATTACACATACTCCAACAACGACAAATGCTGTCAACGAACAAGAGATGTATGATGTTGGCGGAGGGAATAAGGTACTTTCTTTTATTCTCTTTTTTTTGGCAAGAATCTGCCTTCGGCAGGTGACTGAACTGGAAGTACACTGGTGGAAAAAATTATAGTTCACTTCAATTTTTTCAATTTTGGCAAAAGTTTGATGTGTATAAAAGTGCGTTTTTGGTGCCGCAAGCAGGTGGATTCGATAAAAAAATGGTTAACAACATTGAGGTATCGATCGATTTTTGAGCGATTTTTCGATTGCTCATGATAAGCCTCGATTTGACCCCATCGTGATCTTAGCGTGGCATTATTCATAAAATTGATCAATTAATCAAAAATCAAAACACATAAAGATGGATGCGGAGAATATTTTTCTAAAGTGAACCTATAATTATTTCCAACCTGAAATTGTCGATTTTCGGAAAAAAGTCTTTTTTGCGCAAAACCGATGGGATACAGTGATTTGTTTTTGCAGAATTATTTTTTCCTGATTATTCCACGTTTTTAAAGCTTTTATACACATCAAACTTTTTTTCAATTGGCCAAAATTAAAAAAAATGAAGTGAACCTATAATTTTTGTCACCAGTGTATAAACTGAACTTACACATAAAAAGCATAGGATTTTGATTGCTTCTCTATTCTGAGTAGGAATAAGATTGACTTTTATTTTATTCTCTATTTTACATAAGTTTAAAGAAAAGAATTACAGAATGTAACTGGAAGCCAGTATGATATTTTATCCGTGTTACCGGAAATTAAAAACGTGAATTACGATTTGCTCTCTCCAAAGAATGATGCAAATTCAAATCCGGTATGCAACCAAATGAGCTTCACCACAAACAATACCGCATTATCGTAAGGATTTTCGTTGCTTTTGGGACTGGAGTAGATTGTTTCTTGGTGTTGTTTGAAGTTGTAACAATTTTTCTGATAAATTTTCAGCGATCATACGTCGAGTTCCTCGCGGACCTACTCCGAAGAGGCGTCTGCCTCGTCATCCTCTTGCAAACTGCGGCTTTCTAACGTCTCTTCGCCAGTGGAATCCCCTCGGGCCTCCACGTCGAGCGAGTTGCGCCGCTCAGCAATGGACACACATCCGAGCATTACCTCCCCACCACCGCCGCCGGATCCCACAACAGAGTCAGCGATATACGATATGACGAGTAGCGCTCAAATTGTAAATAGTAGAACACATGAGCAATACGACTTTCCCAGTTCACCGCCACTGCCATCATTCACAAGCACATTTAGGTGTGTTTTTTCGGGCTTTTGTTAAAAAGTGGCCCAAATTAATGTGTTTACAACGAAATCTGGTTTTTGAGAAATATTTTTTAATTAATTTGTTCGAAAATTGCTTTACAGAGAAGCGCTAAGTAAGCCTCGCTTAATTTCTCTTCTTTTGACAACTTGCGTGGAACATATTGCATTCGTTGAGGTTGGCGGCAAAGTTTGGTATGTTTTTGTCTCTCTTCCAAATTTGTTTTTCCACATTTTTCATAGACTTTGCGGCTTTATGATTAAATTAGCTAAAATAGTGAAAAACAATTTCTGCTTTCTTGGAAAACTTGACAAAATAGATTTTTGGGCAAAAATTCGGGATGTTTTACAATGTACTGATTTTGAGTTGTGAGTAGAATTCCACCTTAAAGTAGAATTCGATTTTTAATCTTTAATGTCTTATTTTAGTTAAAAATGTTCAAAAATGTCGAAAAATTTTTCATAAAAAATAAAGTTAGCAACTAAAAAATTTTTTGAGCATTTAAAAAATTTAGCTTTTCTCGAGAATTGTAATACGTAATATTTTCTTACATTATAACTTGATGGAACTATCCAAAAATGAGGAACAACAACCGCTGAATATGGTTTTAGGATTGCGGGCTGGAGCATAAGTAGAGATACCACATTGAAAGATAATATTCATTTCGGGGACGAAATAGTACAAGTTGGGAATGAGTTGGTAAGGGGCATCGATCAGCTTCCGGCGATTTTCTACAGGCAGTCCACTCCGGGAGTTCCGGTAAATCTTAATTTCAATTCGTTGCTGACCTATAAAATTTTGTGAATTTTTCAGATAGATGTCCAAGTTCGCTCTATTCCGAATGGTTCAGTTTATTCGTTGGTGAAACCGCTGAATCCGAAAAAGTCGCTGGGAATTGTATTGCACAAAAAGAAAAACCGGGTAATGAAATGTTTCCTAAAGCCAATATTTTAATATCCATAACGGCATTTGATGAACCTCTAAATAACTTTATCTCCACGTTTATTTTTGCTCTTTAATATCCACTAAAAATAGTGATTTCAGATAGCGTTCGTGGAGGAGAAATCGGCCGCATGGATAGCGCAGGTTTGCTAACATTCTTAAATCCATACATAATATTAACTTGTTCAATTTCCTTTTAGCTTCCCATAAAAGTCGATCCGTACGTATACGGAACGAGTAAGGAGGTCGCTTCCGTGATCACGGAAGTGGACGGAATTCCGCTGAACCCATTCGCCAATAATGAACAATTTTTTCATCGACTAGAGAAGTTGGCACAGGGCGCCTCCTTCGCCATAATTATTCATCCTCGTGATTTCGTGAAACTCATCAAAGAGCAATTAAAAAACAACAAGGGTTACAAAAAGTTTTTGCACTCCTCCTAAAGTATATTTTTTAGTGTTCGGTGGAGGTATTCATAAATTTTTTCAATTTAAGTACATCCTTGCCTTATTGGTTCAGTGATTGGCGTTGCGTATTGGGTGAAGCCCGCTTGATCTTGAATCCGCCATCAGAAGTCCCAAATGGAATACTGAGTTTGGTTTTGCGCGGATATTCTTTTTTTGGAAAATTAAATTATATGCCTACAAATGAATTTTTTTTCAAAATCCGCGCAAAACCGGGATTCCAATTGAGGCTGAGATTAGTCCGGATTCAAGTCAGAGCAAGAGTTCAAAAGCGCTGGAAGCCGGCGATTCCACTTTTCAAATATAAATCTTATATATAAATCTTGTCATTTTCATATCATTTTTAAACTTTATTATTTACGGTTATTATATCCATTATTTATTAATCCTTTATTCTACGAATCGTCATTAATACTAGTTTAGTCCGTCCTATATCACGTTTTTTCCTCATACTATGCGCTAAGACTGCTCAATCAATATTTGACTGGATTTTTACACTATTTAAATAGAAAAAACCTAGATTCTGGTTTTCTGTGTTTCTCAAATTAGAAAAATTCGGAAAGTGTGGAAAATTTGCTTCATCTATAAATCTATTTTATTTCTAAAATCTTACTTCTTGCATAGCCACATTTTTGAAACTTCATAGATTCTACATAAATGTACAGATATACAAAATTGAATATTGCTCCGTAATTTTTATTATTATTATAAAAATCTCGTGTCCTTATTTTTTAAGGGACATCCTGCAAATGCCTTTAGAATTTTAATGTTAGTCTGCTAAATACATATTAATATATTAATTAATAAAATGCATTTATTGTTTTTTTTTTCATTTTTATTTCATAAAATTTGACATCACATCAAAAATTCTACGACAATATTTTTTCCCGCTTTTTCACCCCTGAAAATTATAATCTGTTTTCTCACCAATCAAACAAATCATTTAACATTTTGAACCAAAATTTCAACGAGGTAACAGTTTCATATAATCGAAGCACCAAAACGACAAAAAAGTTTAATAAAAAATAATGAAATGTAAAAATGTTGGAAAAAAATTCTAACAAAAGTGGGAAGTAACGAAAGAAGAAATAAGTAAATCTCTAATTTCCACCGCTCACCAATACCGTACCGTTGTTGGCCGTGAGGCTATCGTGCATCGCAAGTGCAAATTTGCGATGACGGTATTCACGACAGCAGATTTCTGTACAGCGCTCCATGGTTTCGAAGTTATTCAGCGTTCCACCACAGCCACCGTATGTGTACGGTATACATGTGTCGGTGAGGGAATTGTAGCCGAATCGACGATCTTCTCCCTCGCACGGTCCCGCATCGCGAGCGTGTAGGCAAAAGTTGGCCGGATCCTAATTTGTAAATAATAAGTTTCAAGCACAAAATAAACTTTTCATACATATAACCCAAAATTCGGTGAATGAACCCTTAATCCAAAAATTTGTACCTCACAACAAACAGCAACGTTGAATTCTGTGTTCATATGGCAGAGATATCCCTGTGGACAACTTTTCGTAACTCCGCACGACACCAACCCATTGTCCTGCCGATCCAACAACGGTGAGCCATGTGGACAGTACTTTTTATAGCCTAAAAAATTAAAAAAATTATTATATTAAAAATTGTATAAAATTTACTTGGACAACTTCGCTCGCAAGCATCGCGACTCAAGAAGTTGTTTTCATTGCCTCGCGCACCGCCATATCGAAATGACTCGCATTTACCGTGTAGTGCATTATGGTACCATCGCTTTAGCGACGCGTCACCCACACCGTAATTTATCGGCAATTCGCAGGGATCTAACGCTAAAAATACAAAATCTCTATAATGGTTTTACAAGATGGAAATCAAAAATTTTAACGAATCCAAATTTACAATAGATTATAAAATACAATAGATCACAAATAGCGCGTGACTTACCAGATTTCGTACAACACACCTGTCCGGTCTCCGGCGTGCCCACATGACAGAAGTGAGTGTGAGTCGGGCACGAGGTCAGATGTTGCTCCGCACGACAGGAAGCCAATACGTTGGTGGTACCATACTTATCCGTCAGCGTCAAAGGCCTACCGACTAGGCAGGGATTCAGGCCTAAAAATCATCAAGACATATCCAAATAAAAAAAATTTAATGCAATTTCTGGCAATTGTTGGCGGGCGTCAAAAAATTAGTCACCGGGACAAAGTTCTCGGCACGCTGCCTCAGTGAGGAAATTATTGGAGTTTCCCTTGAGACCCGCATAGACGAAACTTTGGCAAGTTTGCGCCTCGGAATCGAAATACCAACGCTCGAGACGTTCGTTACCTTCGCCGGGAGCTAACGATAAATCGCACACCTTCCGTTCTAGCAAAATTTTTGATATAGTTGAACAAAGTAATGATAACAAAACTTAGTTTTGCCAATATTTCATCTTGCTTTTTTTAGAAATTATTAGTGAATCCTTAAAAACGTTTAAACTTACTTGATGTGGTGGGACAACAATTTGTCGTTTCAGGAGCACCTCCAACGTGACAAAAGTACCCCGACGGACAGTGCTCCTCACCACCGCAAACAATTGGCTCGCCCGACGAATCATCGGTAAGCGGTGTGCCGCTGGCACACGGATTTTTCAACACTCCCACTTCAAACAAAAATATTATCTTATGAACTCGAAAATATACATATAAGTAGCTACATCCAAGAATAAAAATAGTTGTATACAAGGATCCTGCCGCCATTTTTTGTCTATAATTTTACCTTGACACACCAACTCGCAGTCCTCCATAGATAGAAAATTGTTCGCATTCCCTTTCGTGCCCTTATACGAAAATTCGCGACATTTGCGAGTACCGCGATCGAAATGGAAACGACGAATCGCGTGCGGGCCGTCACCGGAGGAAACCGGCTGATCACACGGATCCCCATCTGAAAACAATGGCAAAAAATTCGAATTCTAGTGGAAATAAAACCCACTCTTCGGGCAGCAATAATTCGGCATCTCCGCGCTGCCAATATGACAGAAGTGTGTGCTCGGACAGCGGTGCTCCGGACTGCAAACTTTCGGCCTGCTGGCGACTAGCAGTGGATGACCGCCGCCTCCGCACGGATTTTCGTACGCGGGACACGCATTCAAACATTCATCCTTCGTAACGTAGCTGTTCTAAACTTTTTTAAATTCAAAACCAAAATATGACTACATATAATTTAATTTTTCAATCCGATGAGAATGTTTACCTGATTTCCACCCAAACCATGGTAGACGAATTTCTTACATGTTTGGTCGCGCTTATTGTAATACCATCGACTGAGAACTGCCTGGCCGATGCCTTCCGCCAACGGCAAACTGCATGCACGTTTTACTTTAATTTTCCAAAATAAAATTCCATAAAAAATAAGTTCATAAAAACATGTTCAAATAAATTAGATAAACATTTCAAATAGGTTAAAAACATTAGACGAATACCTGAACTGCAGCACACGGTCGTTTCGGGTGACGCTCCCATATGACACCAATAGCCTTCCGGACACGACGAAGATGATGAATTACACGTGCGCGGTAGACCGGTGGCCGTATTAATGAGCAAATCACCGCTAGAGCACGGGTTGAAGCATTCAGCTAAAACAATTATTCAGACAATTTCAGCTATAAAAGAGAACATTATAAAATGTAGAAATACGTACGTTTACAAGCGACTTCGCACTGCTCTTTGCTGAGAAAATTGTTCTGATTGCCTTTGGTACCCCGATAGTCGAAGGGGCGACATTCTCGATCGCAGGGCCCCGCCGAGCTGTCGCTAGAATCCGCATACCACCTCGTCAAGTTCTCGCTGCCGTGGCCCATATCCACAGGCAATTTGCATGGTTCACGCGCAGCTAAACTTCACAATAAACGTAAAAATCAAAGATATTAAGAAATGTATATATCAAATTGATTTTGGATTAAAAAATACCGCCCGGACAACAAGCCGTTGTGTCGGCGTTCGAGCCAATGTGACACCACTCATGCTTCTCGCATATGTCAGGCTCGTCGGCCGAGCACATCTTCAGCTTGTCGTGGTCGAAGAGGACCGGACATGGATTGTTGTACTCTAAATTTGGGATTGTATACTTGATTTTTTCTCTCCTAAATAGTAAACATGCTTACTCATACACGCCTCCTTACATTCGTCGAGCGAAAGGAAATTGTTCTCATTTCCACGAATTCCCTTATAGATGAACTCTGTACATTTCTTGGCGGAAATGTCGTAAAAGTACCGCACCAAATTGGCATTACCTTCGCCTTCGCTTAACGTTAGCAGACATGAATCACGGACTAAAAATCAACAACATTTTATTTAAATTGTACGTCTACTATTATCGGACATACATATTTTAACGGTAAATAGTTTTTCTCAAAATACATATTTACATTTTTTTTAAATACATATTTTTTTAGCATTACAAAGGAGGAATTTTGTACAAAGGTCATGCTTGCTTCGATACATATATTTTTATTTGCATCCTTTAACAAATATGTATAACATTTGAAAAAAAATTCACCACATACGATAAATAAAATCCACATTACCAGAGGAGAGTTCACAGCACGCCGTTGTCTCGACACTTTCGCCAACGTGACAAAAATAGCCGGCCGGACATTTTCCGCCACTCGACGCTTTATTGGAATTTCCAATCGCTAGCGACGAAGTGTCATAGACATCAACACTAGAGGAGAAAACATAAGGACCGCACGCGAACAACACGCCGTCCAAGTTTCGCGCCGGTGGACCGCTCGCGCACGGATTTTTGTAGGCGGCGGCACGATCGGCTAAAATTGTCGCTATTCGTTAATAAAAAAATTTCAGGAATTTCACGGTACGAGAAAATAACGGAGTTAAAAATTTTCATTCACATCTACCTCATTTTTGAATATTTTTTAATTCTTTAACAGTCAAAATAAATAGAAAATTTGTAACGAGAAAAATCTAAAAATTATTCGATGTATGTTACTTGCATGTATGTAATACAAATACAAAAACACTTCAAACATTTCAGGTCCTAAATTCGCTCATGGAATGTTTTTTACCGGTTTCGCACGTCTCCATGCATTGAATGCTGGTGATGAAGTTGTTCGTGTTTCCTTTGAGGCCTTTGTAGAGAAAGCGTTTGCATTTACGCGCCGATATATCGTAATACCAGCGCGGAATTAAGTCCTCACCTTCGCCGCTCGTTTTTGGCAAGTTACAGCGCTCTTCTAAAAATTAACAACAAAAATTTACTAGAATTAACAGCCTAAAATTAGAATTTTTTAATTAAATAATTTTTTTAAAGAATTGAACCACCAAATCCGGCCTATTAAAATAGATTTCAAGATCTTGACGTATCTTCATAATATGAAGTTCATATCAACCAAAAATGAATGAATGATAGACCCACTCAAATTGTAGCTGGGACAACATGTGGTGGTCTCGAACGACGGGCCGGTGTGACACCAATAATTTTCGGGACAACCGCCATTCGGTTGAACGATGAAATTGCACGTCACCGGAATTTTGAGCTCATTCATCAATGGCTTTCCGTTCGCACACGGATTTTGACGCCCTAAACGAATAGAATAATACTAATATATGTAAAAAAATATTTCGAGTTAACTCCCATTCACTAAATTGCAAAATTATCAAATTTTTGTAGAAAAATAACTCACTGTTCGGCACATTTTGGTTGATGTGTGTATATGGTGACGGAGTGAGCAAACCGCCATCATTTGGTTCTCCAACATCGGGCCTAGCCACCTCCACGCTCGATGCCTCAGTGACGGCAGATGAGGGACTATCGATCGTCGTTTTCTTTGGTTCCGGGTATATGAGAATGGCGATGGGCTTTCGAGTTGACGGACTTTCCGACGATGTTGACGGAGTGTTAACAGTACTCGACAGAGGCACCAAAGGCGCTTGCGGCAACATCGAAAGTTCCGCTGGTTGGGGAGGAGCAATTTCTCTCGGCTCTTTTGTATTTGAAGTGCTTATGGCAGTAACAGGTGGGGGAGAAGATGTCGGTATTGGCGGAGACGGTTGCCCTACGTGCGAAGATAGTCCCGGCTGAACGTATGGTGCAGGAACAACTGGAGGTGGAGCGAACGGTAAAGCCGCGCCATCTTAACAGTTTGACAGATTATCTAGTTTTTCATTGGCTGAAAAAGTTAAACCAAAACTGACCAAAAACGAGTCTTCATCAAAACGTGGAGTTATAAAAAAAAGTCGGGTAGCCGAGTTTTATACATAAAACTTTAATAGCAATACAAAAAACCCTTACTTCCACCAGGGCGGTAAATCCATCGATATCGATTCGGTGGATAGCATTGATTTTGACAATTCGTTCTTACAGGATAGTAAATCGTCCTACGCGGACCTGGGGCTGGTGTAGGAGGAACGGCGTCGATGGATGGCATAAAATAATAATAGGCGGCCGTTGAACTACAACTCACAAAGTATTCTAGACATAAAATCCAAAATCCCGCTATAATTTCCATGAGATCAGTAAGCTAAAAAATTAATTATTTTTATAATATGCAATCGAAGACGTCGGCAAAAATTTGAGGCTCGTGTTGGATTATGTGTAATTAATGCAAAGTTTTAGGTTGTTTTGGAAAGTTTTCATTTAGTATATTCAGTTCATTTAAGTTTTTTTATAAAAACGCGCTAACAAATAAGACATATGGTCCAAAACGGAACTTGAGCCATCCAGAAATCCGAAAATCATATTTTTAATGAGAATTTTTTAATATCAGTTTAGCGGGTTTCTCCAAGAAAAACAAAAAAGATAAAAGAACGAAACAAAAAACTATATAAAGCAATAACTTTAATAATTATGATCAGATCTGAATCCACTCGGCAAATTTTCTTCATTTTTTTGGAAAAGTGACCTGAGCTGATATTGACTAAAAGCCGATATTGAGTCAAATAAACTGAAATGAATTAAACCGGCTAAAGTCGGGAATATGGTTACTAACTGTTTCATGCCCGGATTGGTTTTAAAAGTTGTTAAATGCTATATAAAATACTTAGAAAACAAAATTAGGGCGCGCTAGCAAGTTTATGACCCTCTATACAATTATTTAAGATAATAAA
>SAUE01000053.1:78127-99622 GCA_009724625.1 Deladenus siricidicola
CAATAAAAATAGGAAATTGCAAGGTTATGCTATAAAGTCGGGTATGTGAGCGAAAACTTTCGATGTGGTCTTTTAATGAATTTTAGAACTTTTATGGGCGAAAAATCAACTTGTTTTTAAAAGATAAATTCCAACATTTTATGAACGTCTTTCCGCGCTTTGAAAATGTTTACAATATGCTTCGTAATAACATTCATGCCATAAACGGGCGAAATAAACCTAAAAAAGTTAGTAACCATATTCCCGTAAAACTCCAAAAGCCGATATTGAGTCAAATAAACTGAAATGAATTAAACCGAAGATTCATTTTCCCAATTTTTGAGCACGAATCCCACTTCGGTCCTAGTCAAAATTACTGTAAATGAACGGAACCGAGTATTGAATACGGAGTCAGTGGAGTCACTAGTGAATCCTTTGACTGCTGAGTTAAAAATGGAGTCGGATTCAAGAAATGATTCAAGTCCCAGCACTGGTTATGATTGTTCAACAATAAAAAACTTCAAATTTCAAAAATGTGACAAATGAAAGAGATCGCTAATGTGGTTAGTGTGTAAAAATTTCAAGATTTTTCTAATTCCATTTTTCTACTAATCCTCAATATCTGTATTTTTTGTCTCGTTTTTTAACTTTTACTTTGTGTACCTGTATTCAATTATTTTGTAAATGTCAAGCAGTTCGACTCGTCAAATGGTCAATTTGCATGCTTTATCGATATTTTTTTTCATTTCTCGCCAATTGTATTTACCGAGAAGTTCGCGTGCTACCTCACGCAAAAGTTACATTTCTTAAATATTTTTCGTAAAATTTGCGCACATTTATTTTTTTAGCCGTGACCGCTGAGTTTTGCTCGTTCCTTCCACCCTCTTGAATTGTTTTCAATTTATTTTTTGACTGGTCAGATTGAAAAACAACCAAAATAAAAAGTTAATGAGGCCAAGTGATGCGATAAGTCATAGAAAAATCAATTGCGAGAGCCTCTTACATTTTCCGCTCATGACTTTTTTCTTTTTATTTTCAAAAATTCCGAAAAAATTCAAAAATTCCGCTAAATTTCCGTGCGCGTTTTTTAGATGTTTATTTACCGACCAAAAAATGCATGCCTTTTTTATTACTCACTCATTGTTTAAGAGGATTATTAATAAATATAATATCCGCTTTTTCGTCTAAGAATTCCATTTAAATTGGATAAAACGTCCGAGTGAAATGCATTTTTGACATGTATAAGGCTACAAAATCGAAATAAACTTTCCAATATTTTGCTATGTAATCAGTGACAGGTCCAAAGCAAGGCTGTGACTTGAATCATTTTTTAATGTCTTGAATCATGTGATTCAAATAAATCATTTGTCGAAATCACCTTAAAGGAATAAATTTTTCGACTGAAATGTAAAAATATCGCAAAATTATATGTTTTAGAGAATTATTATGAAGTTTTCATTGAGGAATGATAATGAGTTGAATCACCGAAGATAACCATGATTCATCCGTGATTCAAGTCACAGCCCTGGTCCAAAGGGAGGATAAATTTTTAAAAAGAATTTGTTAATTTATTTTGAACATTTCGATTTTTAGTGCCGAAAGAGAGAGCTTATCGAAGGCGTTCCAAAACACCATTAACGTCGACCTGCAATTTTTGCATATAAGTTCTCAAAAATTATATTAAGAGGATTATTAATAAATGTAATAGTGGCGGAGAAATTTCGAAAAAAATCGAATCAATGACGGAGAAATTTCGAAGGGGAAAATTTTAAACCCATGGAATTTTTTAAACAATATAATTTTTTTTGAAGATTTTTTAGTGCCAAAAGAAAAGTTCAGATATCCAAAAAACACCCTTAACATCGACCCGAAATCGTTGCAAGCAGAAATATGTATGTTTTGAAGAAAAAATTACATTTTTGGCTTACCCCCCTGGAAAATTTCCACTACATGTTATATGTATTTGCTTTCAATATTTTAATATTGTTATTTTGAATTAAAATTGAATTTTTTATTATAAAAATGAAAATAAGTGCAATAAAAACAATGTAAAAACCCGTAAATGCCAATGGAATTTGAGCAAGATATGAGCACACAACTTGGAAAAATTAAAGCTGAGGTCGAATTTTTTCGTAGTGAAATTGATTCTCTAAAATTTCACCGTTCTCCTTGTCAAAAATACGCTTGAATACCGTGTCAAACTCTTGCGAGACAAAATCGTAGAACTCGCGTTCCATCAAGTAAATTTTGTTCTCTTTAATTACGCTTATGGTTTGCGGTGAAGGTGGGATTTTCTTTTGTGTGTAGCGCAAATGTGAGCGCTTGTCTGAAATGGATAGCAAAATTTAAGGAGAAAACCTTAGTTCAATCTCTCAATTTGAATGACTGTTATGCTGAATTGTTTGGCCTACCATTCTGAATTTTTTTGGCAAGAAAACATGAATAAAAAAATAAAATAAAACCAAAAAATTACTAATAAAAGTAATTAGAATGCAAAACATACTGTTAAGTTCCCGGAAATGATCGTATGCACCACGGAAGAAGGTCGGCAGCAAATGTTGCAAGACCTGGATCATGTCCTCCATACGCTCCGTCACGCCCACCACCAAATATCGATTCAAAACGTTCCACTTTGCTGTCTCCAGTGCACGTTCGCTGCCAATATCACTAAAAATTCTTTCACTTGAAACGTTCAAAGCGATAACTCACTACAAACAAAACAGTGACGTATCTGGAATTTCGGAATCGAGAGAGGAGAGGGCAGCCAAAAAATTAAAAAAATGCTTGCGAATAAAGATCGAAATCGAAAAATTTCAATTTTTACCTCCAATTTAATGCTTACAAAATCGTAATAGGGGGCATGCTCCCCTAAATATGGAATTTCGGAATCAGAAGAGGGAGAAGGGGCAGTCAAAAATTTTAAATTGGATTTTGCGAATTTTGAAATAACTTTTAATTTTTATCTCCGATTTATTTAAAAATCCAAAATTTGTTTAAGCATCATTCTTCGGCAAGGGGGGTCCAAAAATTTTTTTGCGCGATGATTAAAATTTTCAAACGCTCATATCTCGGCTCACAGACGTCGGGGGACAAAACTGAGTATGTTTTTGGAACGCTCTCGACGAGCTCTTTCTTTTGGGTATATACTTCTATAAAAATTTCAAAAAAATTTTTTTATTGAAAAAGTTGAACAAAAAAAATTTCGCGCGCAAGCGCGAATTTTTTGGAAAAGGAATGAAATTTAACAAATTTCCGAGTAGATAAAAATTATGCGCCACATTTTTTAAAGATTATGTACAGAACAAACAATCGCGCGAAGCGCGAAAATTTTTTTTTTGCTTTTTTACGAGCCTCTCAAAAAATCAAAAAAAAACATCGCGCAAAATGCGCGATGGTTTTTTTGATAAGAAAATAACCATCGCGCAAATTCATCGCGCAAAACCATCGCGCAATGCCATTGCGCGATGAAAAATTACGCATTTTTCCTTTAATTTGCTCGATTTTTTCCTTTCTTGTTTCACCCGTCAAAATTTTTTTTACCTTGGTCCCCCTTTGGTCATTTTTTGGCCTTCGGCCATTTTGCGCGATGGTTTCTAATTTTTGACCCCGTGCGGCGCGATGGGAGAGGGTGGGTCCGACCCCGCCCCCTTGCCTGACTATGTTAAGCATGCTTCGCAACACTTCACTAGAGACAAATACAAAGGCGCAATTTAAAAAATGGCAGAAAATAAATACCAATAAAAAAGTTCCATTATCAAACAAAAAAACAAAAATAATTAATCATCTAGGCATAGTTAAAAATATTTTTTTAGAAAACACCAAAATGTTGTATAAAAATAATTTGAAAAAGCAAAAAACTGAAAAAATGTCAGAAAAACCCTTTATAAAATTTCTATTTTCCATTTATTCCAAGTAAATTTAAAATTTTCTTTTCGCTCGCGGGGTTAGAAAAGAACAATATCGCGTATACATTGAAACCTATAAATATTAAAAAATAATACATAAAAAACCTACGAACAAAAACTGGCGGTACCACAGAAATATGGAATTTGCAGCCACATTAGTTTTGGATCACAATCTTTACCGTTTTCTCGCAAACAGTCGTCAAACGTCTAAAAATAGGATTAAAATTTAGTTCGAATTATTATTTTTTCACATGCAAAAGAAGTCTTTTCTTTTTTTTTTCTATTTTTAGCGTTTCTATAGTATTTTTGAAATTTTATTCGAATTTGCACTTTTTTAATTCTTTGCGAAATTTATCTGCAAATTTATTTAAATTTGCGAAATTCATCCAAAACGAAATGCCATACATTCTGCTTAGAACTTTGCTTATTTAAATTTCGCGAGTAAAAATTAAATATTTCCGAATGTAATAAATTTTGTATAATCTGTTGGGGGTGGAGAGTACCTGATTGTTGCCCGCCTTTTTCCTCTTCAAACCCACGCGATAATTGTCGCCATATCTTAGAAAATAGTAGTACGACAAAAATCGCTCAAACGGCTCACGAACCAAATTGATGTAGATGGGATTCGGATAACCGAACCTAAAACGAACAAACGAGCTTTTCAAAGGCGATAAGTTTTTTTCGAAAAGTTTTTTTTCAAGTTTTTTTGGTTCTTAAAATTAATGGGTCAAAAAAATTTTTTGAACCAATTTTTTAAGCTTTTTAAGCCAAAGTTTTTTTAATATAAAATAAAAAAATTTTAAGTTTTCTGGCACAGAAATTCGAAAAACACTATTACATTTGAATTACTTATGCCAGAAAACCTAAAAAATATATAAAAACTTTTTGGCCAACAAAAACTTTTTTTCCAATCAAATACCTCGTAAACTCCAAAAACACCACATGTCCGTGATAGAAGGCCGGCGTCACCGCAGTCCACGTGGAAATATTGCGGACGATATTTCCCTGATCCAAGACATTTACCATATAACGATTCCTCGTAAGATTTAGATGTATTGCGCGAAAGCCATTAATTTCACTCAAATCATAAGCTAACGCATTCGTAAATGTCGTCGAGCCGGTTTTCGGTATCTAAAATATTTTTACTGGTGAATTTTAAAAATAATATTGTTAATACATAGTAAAAATAATAATCAAAATTCTAAATTTTCAAAGCTTTTTTTGCTCGGACTAAGTTTTCAAGAAAATTCACTTCACATTTTTCAGTTTCACCCGAATTTCTTCCCGTAAAACATTATCCAAATCATTAAAAAACTAAATACTTAGGCTTAGGCTCCGCATAGGAGGCTAACAACTCGTTTTTAATTTTGCATTCTAAGTTGTTTTGAAACAATTTTGAACAAAAAAATTTCATTTTTTCCCGAAAATTATACCTTAGTCTCCTTGAGGTTTTCGACAATTTCACAACCGATTTCGACACTTTTTTAGAATTTTAGCCGGAAATGAATATCGAATCTGTGATATGAAATTACGTAAAAAACATGAAAAAAGTTTCGAAATTCTGGGGGGAGGTTAAGTGCAGTTTATCCTTTTTTACAACCAATTTCTTCCTGTAAAATATTATCCAAATCATTAAAAAACAAAAACATCTTTAAACACTCCAAATTTTGGAAAGTTGTTACGTGTGAGAACTTAGCCAAAAATAGTAATAATCTCAAAAATATTAAAAAATTATATGCTTTTTGAATTCTTCGTTAAAATGAACGCAAAATCCTTTTTGGACCGCTTAGCGGCTTTCTCCAATAGAATATAACAATTGAAAAAAAAATAAAAAAAAGCAACCAAACAACATTAAAAAGTTAAAAAAATTAAAGCAAAAAAAGAGAAAATAAAAGAACCGTCGGTTCCATTTAATATAAAAAAATATATAATAAAAAAGCACCCTGTTGTAGATTATCACAGATCCAGGCTCCACGCTTTTGACCGACGCACTCGCTCCACGGCCCGGATCGACGAGTGTGTTCTGTCGATAATATAGCACAACGAAAAGTAGAAAAGAAACACCAATGTTAATTACACTGATTAAGCGAACCGACATGCTAATAAATCATGCTAACAATGTCACGTGTTCAATCATGCTAACAATGTCACGTGTGTCAAACAATGTCACGTGTTCAATTGGTAAGTTAATTACGTCATATAATAAATAATAATATACGCGGTCCTCTTTGTTCGTGCAGATGTACCCACATCGC
The DNA here is from genome assembly GCA_009724625.1 of Deladenus siricidicola. Taxonomy (NCBI): domain Eukaryota; kingdom Metazoa; phylum Nematoda; class Chromadorea; order Rhabditida; family Sphaerulariidae; genus Deladenus; species Deladenus siricidicola. The sequence goes on from SAUE01000053.1 coordinate 84,267, forward strand.
CAGAGAAATTGTATACTATATTCGACAAAGGCGTGAAATGGAAGGGCGGATCGCTCACGAAGCGCTATAAAATCTTATCATTACAGCCAATTTTTTTATTGCCTAATGCGTTTCTTCTCCTTCAATCAAAATGTTGAAAAAAATCATACGCCGCTGATAAATAGTATAAAAGCACATATATAATGCACTATTTGATAGATATACTCGAGTGTTTTCGCTTCCTACATGCTTGGATGTAAAGATAGCAAGCAAAATTGGTATTTTTAGCTGACAACTTGTGAGAATTTTTTGCTTTGGCGAATTTTTTCTTGACAAAAAAGTCTTTTTTAAACGAGCTTTTTTAAATGTATGTTTTTGTTCTTTAATTTTCATTCAAGTTTGAAGCAAAATAAAACCAAATTCAAAAGCGCGCATTTAAAAAAAACTAAAAATAAAAGTTTTTAGTGGAAAAAAGTTTCAAGCTTGATACCTGGTCAGCTGGCCTTGTCTGTTTTGTTAATCGTTGTATCAATTTACTTCTTCAGTCTCCTCCTGACCAAAATTTTCATTAGAGTTTCTAGCATTCTTTCATTGATTTTTCTCCAAAACGTTATTAAAAATAGCCTAGACCGGTTTTACAGCTTATAAAAACTTCTGAAAATCTTAGAAAATATGCAGGAATTATTGACTTGTAAAAATTTGTAGTCTGAAGTCATTTGATCAATGAAGGAAATATTTTACTTGTATTGCAATTTTTTGCGAAGTAATCAATGAATATGGTCAGTACCCACACCCAAAGATTTTTCCAAATGCGCTAAAAGTAAAGAAATATCAATAGAAAGTCTGTACGAATTTTGTGGCCTGCTAATGGGTTATGAAATATTCCCGTATGAAGTTGTAGTTTTTTGGCATGTTTTTTTGTTGATTATTTATTATGCATTTTGTATTTATATTTTGTATTTATTTAGCATAATCTTCTCATAATAGGATGCGGAGCGTAGGGCGTTTGAGCACCAAAGCAACGGTTCTCGTAAAAGGTAATGTTTTTGTTTTATGATCGAGGGTTTCTGTGTTTTTTCTTCAAAATTTGTGTTTTGTTCGAAAAATAACCATGCATACATTTTAGAAATTAATAGAAATTCACGAAATCTCAACACTTCCTCATTTTTATGTGCCAAAAAAATAGCGGTGAAAAATCCGATCGTCGATCTGGATGGCGATGAGATGACGCGAATTATTTGGGCCGATATCAAAAATAAGGTTGAATTTTTCGGGATTTTTAGTTTGTGGTTTTTATTGTATTTTTAGTTAATTTTGCCCTACGTTGATGTCGACATAAAATACTATGATTTGGGCTTGGAAAATCGTGATAGGACAGACGACCAGGTTACGGTCGATGCCGCCGAGGCGATTAAAAAGTATAACGTTGGCATTAAATGCGCGACGATTACGCCCGACGAGGCCAGAGTGAAGGAATTTAATTTGAAGAAAATGTGGCTTAGTCCCAACGGTACAATTCGAAACATTTTGGGCGGAACGGTATTTCGTGAGCCGATTCTTTGCAAAAATATTCCGAGGCTAGTGCCTGGTTGGGTGAAGCCGATTGTCATTGGACGTCACGCCTTTGGTGATCAGGTATTTCTGAAATTTTTTTGATGTATTTGAATTAAAAAATGAATTTTTGAAGGTTTTAGTGTGATAGTTTTTCTTAATTTTTTTGTTTTTAACAGGATTAAATATTTTAACAATTTTTAATACTTTTCAACAATTTTTTAAAGAATTTTTAACATATTTAAACAAGTTTTTAATTTTGAGAACTTTTTGCCAATTTCTCTTTACTCGTAAGACTTGTATTGGCTTGTTCAATTATTTATTGAATAACGAAAAAAGTTATTTAAAAATTTTAGTACAAAGCTCGCGATTTGGTCGTCCCGAAGGGCTCCAAATTTGAGATTACGGTCAGTTTGGCTGATGGTAGCGTTAAAAAACACCCGGTCTTCGAATTTACGGAAAGTGGCGGCGTCATAATGGGAATGTACAACACTGACGATGTTCGTTTTTGTTTCATTATAAATTATCGTAAATGTTTTCATTATTATCATACATGGGCAAGGGGCGGCTTTAACCTCCCCCATGCGTTTTTCAACAATTTCGGGGACCACCATACTTCTGCAAGGGGGAGTCCAAAAATGCAGCGCGATGGGAAAGGGTCTGACCCCCTCCCCTTTTGCCTGAGTATAAGGACAATGCATTTTTTGGTTTTAAAACCGCATTCCTCTGCCTGAAGCGCAGACGCTTTCGTTTTATTTTGAAAACACATATTTTTTATATATACATGGGCATTGAATATCATACATGGGCATTGGGAGGTCTGTCTAACTCCTCATGCATTCATATTTTGTTTGAAATATTCGGGGACCAACATATTCGAAAAAAATTTTTTGGTTGAAAATATAAAAATTTAAATGCATTTTTTTTCATTAGGAAAATGTGTTTTTGATTTAAATTGCTAAAAAAAGCTCGTTTTGCTCACTTACTTTTTCAAAACAATGTATTTTTAATAGTAGTTTGCTACTGAGGCTTTTTTTTTTATTAATTTAGAGTATTCGTGGTTTCGCCCACTCGTGCTTCCAATACGCGTTAACGAAGCAGTGGGTGCTGTATCTGAGCACAAAGAACACAATCCTGAAAGCCTACGATGGTCGGTTTAAGGACATTTTTCAGGAGATTTACGAAAGGTAGGCTTAGGCTCTCACTCACGAACAAACCACCTTGACACTTAAATAAAAAATTTTGAATAGCGATTTAATTTTTCATGTTTTAGAGACTATGAGGAGCAGTTCAAAGCGTTAAATATCTACTACGAACATCGCCTCATCGACGACATGGTCGCGCAAACGTTAAAAAGCGAGGGCGGTTTTGTTTGGGCGTGCAAAAACTATGACGGAGACGTACAATCGGATATAATTGGTAACTTTCTATCGCCAGTTTGCTTCTTTTTTGTGAATAATTTATTGCACAATATTTTTTGCATATATTTTTAAAACAGCAGTTATGAAGGCGTTAAATTTGAATTTTTGTTTGTATTATAATGATTTTTTTGATTAAAGCTCAAGGCTACGGCTCATTGGGTTTGATGACCTCGGTGCTCATGTGTCCCGATGGGAAGACAATCGAGGCGGAGGCCGCGCACGGTACCGTCACTCGCCATTACAGGGAACACCAAAAGGTTTCGTTTTTTGTCTTTTGTTTGTTTTTAGATAAAGTTGATGTTATGAAAATTTAAGGGCAATCCAACCTCAACGAATCCGGTCGCCTCGATTTTCGCCTGGTCCCGTGGTTTGGCTCATCGCGGAAAATTGGACAAAAATGAAGAACTTATTCAGTGAGTTATTTTTTATTTGGATTTTTATTCACTATAATTTGATTAATTTAACGGAAAAATTGCATTTTAGTTTTTCCGATCTTTTGGAGAAGGCGTGTGTCGACGTCATCGAGGAGGGTCAAATGACCAAGGACTTGGCCATTTGCATTCACGGGGTGAAAGGCGCTCGCCAAGGATCCTATCTGCACACGGAAGAGTTTTTGGCGGCCGTTGACTCCAGGCTTTCGCACTTGATCGACTTGAAGGTCTAAACGGTTAACTGTACTTTGCTGTTTAGGATGAAAATGAATTGGACCTTTTTTTGACGAGTATTTCTAAAAAAAAATTTAATTAAGACATGTTTTTTTCTTTAAAAAGCTAAATTTTGAATTTTGAGTTTCAAACAGTTCAAAAACTTCTTTTTAATTGTGTACTCATTTTGTCTTTTGTAAAAATGTTCAATGTGCCTTATTTACGCTTAAGCGGTAACAATAATTTGGGGCTTGGCTAACTTTTTTTCTCTCTTAATAAATGATCGTCCTCTTCTTAAAGTTATAAAATTGGTTGGCTATGTGCTCGCATGTAAATAGATGTAGCTATAATTTCTATATGATCCTTGTCGCGTAATATTATGTAAGATTCGACATTCAAAATTTATTACTAAAGATATGGGTTTTTTTGTAACAATGTATGTATACAATGTACTTTTTTATATAGTCTGCTTAGCATAATATTGAATTTTTTTGGGATCTATTATTTTGTATTATCTATGGATATGGAATAAATGGTTTAAAAAAATTTTTTGTGCTTTTTTGGGTAGGTCTAGTTTTAAAAAATTATGCTGACCGATTATTGGGAAACAGATTTATTGGTTTTAGTTTTAGTTTTAGGTTCGGCTTTTGGGCGGGCTTTTGTAAGATCGTTGTGAAACCAAATTACAAAATCAGCCGAAATGGTAGGAAAAATGTTTCGTGAAATTCGTATAGATCTGATCACAATTTGTGTTGTCGTCTAGTATGGAAAATGGGATGAGACACAGAAAGGTATGTTCTGTTAGAGTTTTCTTCTTTTTTTTATTATATCTCCGATAGTTATTTTGCGGTTTTATCTCGAGGAGTGTATTTTACGATTTTTTTCTGTTCGCTTATGTTATTTTTGAAATTTTTAGTAAAGAGAAATTGACGCATTTCAGCGTAAAATAGCAACAACAATAATAATGAAAAAACTAGCGTTTACGAGAAATACGCCTTTGGTGATGATGTCTACAGCACATTTTACGTTTCAAATTCTATCTAGACTTTTTGAATTGTGCGAAGGACGTTGGGAATGAGGCGGTGGTTGGAGGGAGGGGAGGAATGTGCAAGAAGACAGCTGCAATAAGTGTGAATGTTGGATATGGAAATGCATGATATGAAGAGGCCAGAAAAAAGGAAATAGCTGAGAAATGCGAAAAATAGAAAGTCTAGTTAAATATTTTAAGGGCATATGTGACTTACATTCGAGTATGTAACTCAATCTAACGTTTCGAGCCTATATGTACATGTGTGAGCTAACGCATGAGAGTATTATCGGCACGAATATTTGAAGAGGAGGAAAGTGAGTGAGTGAGGAAGAGGGACGAAGAGAAAGATACCTTTTTGCGGTTTTCGCGTTATAAAATACGCATGGAACAAACAGCCAGCGTTCGCTCTCGCGAGAGTCTGACACAGCCGAGAGAAAATGTTCTTTCCATTTATACATATACATATATATGTACATATATACACGCTAAAGAGTGAGAGGCCATAAAGTAAGTTTGCGGATGTAGAGGAAAGGCAATTTTGTTTGTTTGTTTGAATTAAAATATTGTGCTGGCTGCAAACAATTTTTCTCTCCACTAATTTTCATTTAATTTTCCTCTGTTTAAAGTAAACAAAAATAAACAACGTAATTGAAAATTGAACATAGCCTCTTTAACCGTGACAGTTTGATGTTTTTCGTATAGTTGTCAAAGCTAATTTTCATGTTTGAATTTTTAGACTTAAAAATCGAGTTTTATATTAAAGTGGCTGAAATGCCCATAAAATACGAAAAAATTCTTAAATGATGTATTTTGTGGGTATTTTAATCTTTAAAACTTTTTTTAATTTTTTATTTCAAGCTCACTTTTCATAATAGACTTAAAAATTCACATCTGTTTTCCCACACTTTTCGTGTTTTTTCCGTTTTATATACTCTTCACGCAGCCGTTTGCCACCCAAAGAAAAAGTTGAAAAGATGAAGAAAGTTTAAACCGGTTATTTCCTATTATTCAATATTTCTTCCCATGTTTTGTAGGCCATCTGATTCAGAGTAACTTCTCCTGGACTCATTTCCACAAGGCGCGCAGAAAAGAAAATGAAGCAAAAGCACAAATAATTCAATGGGAAATTAATTTTTTTTCGAAAAGCACAAACACAATAACGTAGCTGTAAAAATTAATTTTTTTTGTTATGTTTTTCAATATTTTTACTCTTGTAAGTGATTATATGTAGGTAATTTGTACTTTGCATATGATAGGGATAACGAGAATAGGCTGTTTAACTCCCTCGTCAACGTCTTTGGATGATGAATGCTTCTTTTTTTCTTATTCTACGTTCTCACGTCTACTGAACTCTTGGGCTTGTATTCCTTCTTCGTTTTCTTGCCTTCTGAGGTTCAATGATCAGCACATAATCTCATTTGATTTTTTACTTTGTTTTTATTTTATTTGATTGTTTATAATGAGCTCAATATTAACAAATGAAAAATTGCGACGATGAGAGGAATGTCCGACTACCGCATATCATCGAATTGTCAATGATATTATTGCGTAACAACTTCAAAAAAAACCAGAGCGACACAAAAAATGGGAGGAGGAAAACTATATCATATCATTCACCTATTTTTCAATTGAAAGTCAAAAACACAAATTGTAATAATGGGGCGCTGAAGTGAGAGTCGAGACGAAGAAAGAGCAGCGGTAAGGGGGGGGGAGAATAATCAGATGGATATGTGAGGAATGGAATTAATTATTACCCTTTTTTTGCATCTGTCTGGCAAATGTTTTCGGTGAGTGAAATAATAATTGACAGCTTTACTAGCAAGTTTTACCATAATAATTGACAACTTACGTACTCGAGGTTTTGTACTGTAATTTTGAATAGAACATTCTTGCTTGTAAAAACTAATGCTTTTCAGTCTTTAGCCGACATACGAATTTATGTAAGGTTTTCTCTTCGGCTTTACGTTAATTCAACGCCTAAATAAATAAACGATAGTGTTTATTTTTAGTCACAACGTAAAACACAATTTCGTATGGTACATACGCTTTTTTACAAAATAAAGTACAAAAATCTAATTATTCCAAAGAATTGTTTGACTCTTTTTGCACGCTGAAATCGAGATGTTCGTTTTGGAAAAGTCTCTTCTTATTACTTCGTTTTTGTTCTTGTTGTTTATTTTTGTGCGCGTTTCCCATTTATTTACACTTTTGCGTCTGTCCCCCTCCTCACCCTACTACTCATTCACCAAAATCTTAAAGCACTCTCAACTTTTCCACAAAAAAATTTTTTTTGTTGTTGGACGTGTTTCGTCGAGTGAATATGAGTGAGAGAAAATTGAACACAAGTGTAAAAGTTAGTGTGGTGTGTGAGTCTCGCCTCTTGCTTTCATACTCAAAAAATAAATTGTTCATTTTTTTGTAAAAAGAAATATGTAATTGTAGTACATATAATAATTTTGACGAAAAAAAGTCCTTTTGAATTAATCGACCGACAAAGATGGGAAGACCTTTTAGACAGTATTTGTCTCAGCGTTGGATTAGGCCCAATTTGCCTTTGATCTGATTTATAATTGCTTCGTTTTACCAGCACAAAAAAATCTCACGTAATTTTGTCTTATTGTTAGCGAAAGTGATTTTTTTCCAATTCAATGACTTCTCATTTCCACGTTTTTTCGTTCGATGAAATTCTTTTTTTTTGTTGATAAAACAAAGTCGTTTATTTAAGCAAAAATATTTTTCTCAATCATGAATTTTATGTATTTGAATTTAATTTTTTAATTGAAAATACTTACGAAAAGCTGAAAAACACTTCATATTGTTGTGTTAAAATGACTTTAATAAAAGTTCCTGTGAGAATTATTTTTAATGAAAGGAAAATTTATTTTCTAGTAAAAAATTTCAACGTTTACAAAATGACTTTTATGCATTTCACGTGATTTTTCGACAAAAGTTAATGTGTTTGCGCGACATTACATTAAATTCTTGATGTTTTGGACGTATTTAGGTTTTCAAGCTCGACGATTGAGATGGTAATATAATCATCCGTACTTCCAAACCTCCGTAACAATGTCGATATTGGACTGTGAGGAGGCTATTCTCCGCTCGCGAATCGCTGAAAACCTGCCCGGAAATTCACACATTGGCCCGTCGAAGGTGCGAATTTTTTGATTTAAAAAAATATTATAGATAAAAAATACATATAACGCTGACCCGTTTTATGTGGTAATCAACATTAGCTTTTCAGCAGTCATATCGATAAGAGTGCACTTTTTTCATTAAATGAAATACTCTACTAGTGGCGGCGCCGGGGGACCAAGGAGGGGAATCCCCCGCTTTCCCGAAAAAAATCTTTTGGTGATGCTTTTTTTTCTTGTAAAAAGAAAATTTATAGCTCGTTTTCTATATTTTCAATTTTTGTTTAAATTTTTTTTAAATTTTTTGGGACACTTCATAATAGAACTTATCCAAAAAAATACTCAGTTTTTCTTCTTCCTGATTCAATATTTTTTAAATTTTTGTTCAGGCTCGTGCTGTGAATCCTCCACTTCCGAGAGTTTTCCCTTCGCTGGGCAATGAGGCGAGAGGTCAGACGCCTCCACAAATCGCCACCCGCAATCAAGCCAACGCCAGCTACACCTTCGACGGCGACGAGAGTGCGCTGTGCGCTAAGTTTAGCAGTGCTATCGACTGCGGCGCCTCCACCTCAAACAGTGCGCCAATCTGCGGCGTTGGCGGTATAGCGCCGCAAATTTCGCACGCCAACTCCAGCCCGACGCCAATCTTCGAAAAGGTGGCCGAGGAATGTGCGTTGCACGAGGGGAATTTGTCTCGCAACTCGAGTTCCACTCATTTGAGATACGGTCAGTTGACGCAAAGTTAATTGTTTTTTGTCTTTATTTTGCTAATATTTTGTTGTTTTTTGCCAGAAAACGGGAAAAATTTTGCTTAGCACCACTAAACTTTAAATATCTAAAATTGTTGAAAAAAATTCAAATTTTAATATTCTAATATCCCAATCAGAAATTCACGTCTTTTAGAGCGCAAATCGCCGACTCGGAGCGTCTCCGAGTTGCCCGCCTCGAATTTATTCGACAATTTGCCTTGGCACGTCATGTACACGATATTCGATAATTTCGAGTTGCGCGATCGAATTCGTGCCTCAATGGTATACGTCTTTTTTTCACTCGCTTTTGCCCATGTACATACATACTAAATAGAAGGCGTAATTAACCGTATTTCTGTAGGTGTGCAAACGGTGGCGAACGCTTCTGACCGACGGTCGGTTTCCGCTCGAGGACGTGGTCGTGATGAATATTTTTGAGAGCGAGGTCTGGGAAACGTCTTTGAGCAGTAACACGGGCGCGAAGTAAATTTTTTTTCGTTTCGATTTTGCCATTTTTTTTCAAATTTACAACAAAATACCTCTGAAAAGACTTTTCAAAGATTATTTTTGGTAATATCTTTTAAATGTTCATTTTTCGATGGTTTATCTCTACTACTTTTAGGTTTCAATGCGCCGAGTTGTCGAATTTCTCGCAATTTGAGAGCATTTTAGCACAATGTTTCGTTTCAACCAGCGTGAAAATTTGGTATTTGACGACGACGTTTGCGCGGCAAGTCCTAGGTGGGTATTCGCGCATAATTCTTAGCACATAATATTTTTGGCATTTGTTTTATTATTTTTCCAACATTTTTATTTTATTATCCGGTTAAATTTTAATGTTTTTTTCCTATCTTTCCGACGATTTTTCTCTGCCATGATTTTTGTTGAGCAAATTTTTCAATTGTTTGTTGATTGCGTCGGCGACTCCGTTGTTCAGTTTCACGAAATTACTCGCGACCATCTCTCCAATTTTTTTGATATCGTCGGTCAGGCTCTAAAATGTTTTGATAAATGTTGTTTGAAAAATTTTTTTAGAAATTTAAAAATTTGCATCAAAATATTACTTTGGAGGATTTTTGGAATAAATTTGAGCTAAAATTTGAAATTTTTGGGTCTTTGCTTTGGGGGGGGGGAGGCCTCATCTGGTATGGCCCCATCTGGCTCCCCTGGCTACGCCTCTGGACTTATTGAAAATTCTTTTTTGCAAAGTTCCTCTTGAAAATTGCGGTCTAAAATATGATTTTTTCTGCGCGGATATATGTATGTGACTTTGAATATTGACGACAATAATTATGAAACACGAATTTTTTGACGGTTATGTTTCTAACAGTTACGTTTCGTTTTCTGTTTTTTTAAGAAAAATGTTTACGCAATTTTTCAAATGTACCTCTTCGTTCTTTGTGGATCGTTTACGGCGATAAATGTCATTCTCCGCGTCGTCAAAGTGATGTCCGCGCTCACGTTCAAACCCTCCGTGTCCGTGGTGCTGGTGATGGTGGCCTTTTCCCCCCTCTTCCACCTCAAAGTCCCCACTTTCTCTGCCTTGTTCGAACAATGAGCTATCGTCGCTTCCGTCGATAAACTCCGAGGAGAAGCAGCGTTTTACTCTCACTTCTTCTACTTTATTGTCGCCCAAAGGAAATGCGCTAATCTTGTTGTAGCAAATAGTCAAGGCCAAAATAAGGAAAATTATCGAGAATTCCATTGCTGAAGACGACTTTTTGTTGGCTGATTTTTGTTTAGTAAGGATATGATATTTTTCCGCGCTTTTATAGGTTTTGTTGAATGAGTAATTCCTCATTAAATTTACAAAATATGACTCAAAATTTGCACGATTTTGAGTCATATTTTGCTGCTACCCCGAACATTTGCATACTCCTACATTTTTAAGTGAGTATTGTATTTGTACAGCTTTATTTTTTAATTTTGTAAGCTGTCTATATTCTATGATTCTTTGCTAACAAGGCAGAGTTAAGATGCTCTTTTTGTATTTATTATTCGATGATTATTATTATTTATTCGAGGTTTTTTTCAAAAAAATTGCCGAATTTATTTTTGCTTTTTAGAGAAACTGCGAAAATGTAATGTGAAAATGCGCTGCCTGGACATTTATCCCTACTCACAGGTTCATTCTTAGCCCAATTTTATTAAATTTTTGAGATGTTTTAAATTTGCATTGTTTTAGCACATCGGCATCCAACACTTCTACGAATATTTGCCGGACGTGAAGGGGATGACAATGCGTCCGCACGGCAAGGACTACTTCTTTGACGGTTTGGGGCTGACGAGCTTTCCCAATTTTTCGCAGCTCGAAACGCTCAATTTGGATTGCATAAATTTGAGTAGGCTTTTGCAAAAAGTTTTCTTGTTACTGTATGTATCACGGGTGAGTCGAAAATGACTTTGAAGAAGAAAGAACCTTCAAATCGAAAGACGTTAGTGATTTCGAAAATCGAAAATTTCAAAAATGAAATTTCGAAAATCGAAAGGAGAATCTTTTTGCAAGACTGTACAGAATAGAGCCCGTCGAATTTAGCGACACTGATTGTGTCATTCGAAAGATTTCGTCGAGAGGATTAAGAAAATATACACATTGTACTCAAGAAATAAAAGAGAATTTATGATACTTTGAACTTATCAAAACCAAGGGGGTGACCAAAGTAAACCAAATACCATAAGGAGGGAAAAAGGATTTTGAGTGAAAATAATTTTGCAAATGTATATCATGTGTGACTGGAATGCGGATGATGCACAGATTCCAAATATCAGATCAATTTTATTCTGTAGTCTTACCCACTTTTTTCAAAAAATTGTTTATGGATTATGGAGTTGAACAAAATTTTTTTAAATTTTGGAATTGAACAAAAAAAAGAATTGAAAATTTTCTCACCTTGGTATGTATTGAGAAGTTATTTTTAAAATTAATATTTTATTTGATTTTTGCTTTATTTTTTGATATGAATTAATTAATGTTTGTATTTTGAATAATATTCTAAGTTAAACAATTTATTTAAAGAATGTCCACAGTTTTTCTTTGAATTTAGGCGACGATATTCAGCTACCGCCGACGCTAACCACTCTGGAGTGGCAGAGCCGAAACGACTACGAATTTCGCAAATTTCTGCCCAAATTGGCACTTTTGTGCAATTTGCAGTTTCTTCTGCTCGGCCACGCCGAATTCCAGGGATGCGATTTCGCCTATTTTCTTGATATGGTGAATTTGAGGCGAATGGAAAATTTGCAGTATTTGGTATGTATGTGTTTCTTTTGGAATTAATTAATGATCTAAAAAATTGAATAATTTTTTAATAAAGTAAATGAATCACAACTACGATAGCATATAATACGATTTTACGAGGACATTTGGACTTGAATGAGGAATGAATGAATCATTTCTTTGAATAAATTCCAAGCTTATTCCTTAATATTTTTGATTGAAATTTGATAATAATTCTCTGAAAATATTGGTATTTTGATATTCCGGGGGAAAACTTATATATTATTTCCCGAATAGATTTACAAATTTTTACATATTTGAATCATGTGACTTATATGAGTCTTTTGACTCATGATTCAACCGCGAGTTATGAATCAAAAAGTGAGTGCGAGTTTTTGACTCACTGAGCCCTGGATTTCACTGCAAATTTCCTGAAAAAAGTTCAGTTTGGTTATTAGTCAAAAAGTGAGTCAAACCGCGAGCCCTGGATTTCACTGCAAATTTACCGCATTTACTATTTTTAGATTTTCAAGTTCGTAAAGATCGATAATTTGGACCACGTGACTAGTGAGGCGTCTTTCCGAAAATCAAGCCAACTTCTCGCCGCAAATGCGGCAGAAAATACGCTTTTGGGACGATTACAGTTTTTGAAATTTGACTTGTGCTACGGAAATTTGAGTCAGATGATGGATGTATTTTTGAACATTACCAGGTTTCATTTTTTTGATTTTTTGAAAAATATTTTTATTAAATATTAGGTATATGCGTTTTTTTAATTTGTTTTTTATTGTCTTTTTTATGGAGAAACTCGCTAGGATAGAAATATGGGTCCAAAGAGGAACTATTTAAAAGGTTACGGTATATTACTGTTATTTTTAAAAATTGTCAAAAAAAAATTCGTATCAAGTCACATTTAATCGTATTCAGACTGTATAAAAATGTAATTTTTAACGGAGAATTCAAATTTCCATATTTTATAAAATACGATAAATATGACAATTTTCTACTGCAATTTTCTAACTTCAATTTATTGCAAAGATGAATAATACAATAATCCACCGTATTCCGAAAGATATCGTATGCTGAAACATAAAAATGTCATACGTTATCTTTTTACACGATTTTACAGCGAAAAAAAATATGCAAGAATTTTTCGAATAATATATTATTTTTGATAATTATTTTTATACATATTTTCATTAAGAAATTACGATGTTTTTAGCACAAAACTGCGGATAATTTCGCTGAATTTGCTGAGCGACGAGAACACGAAGCTGTCCGTTGCCTTTCAATCGCGTCTTTTCGGCTGTGTGGCGAGGCGCTTGCACGAGCGTCAAATCGCGCTCCACTTGGGCTTTCTCCAGCGCGATAGCACAAACAAAACGCCGCCGACGGCCGCCGTCAAATGTGTTTGTGACTGCAAGCGCGAGTGCGCCTGTTCCCTCGCCAATGGAGGTACATCCGCGCAGGACGAGTAGGTTTTTGGTGGTTTTTTTAGAGGCGGTAGCAAGCAGGGAAGTGTGGATTATTACGATTTGGAAAAAAATATTTGGAATCAGGATATAATTACGAGAAAGTGCTAATAGTTCAGAGTTTCCATTTGATTAAAAAATTTCCATTTCGAATTTTTTTGACTTTATTAAATGTTTTTTGTTGAACTTCGACTTCATGTTAAAAATGGAAACACTGTAGTAATTACGAGTTTTTGGTGTACGGTACTTTCGACTTTTTGAAAAAATTTTATCCCAAAATCTGCTACATTTTTAAAATAAATTTTCGAATAATTTTCTAAAAAATTTTTTTTCTTTTTTTCTTTACATTTTTTTATTATACTTTTTGTTGTAACACAAAAACATTATAAAACTTTATTAGAATTCAAATTTGTAGAAACATGCCACAAGTCACACGTCATTTTGAGCTGGTTTTGGGCAAATTTGAGGCGTCTTTCGTCAGTGACCTGACGCTTTTGCGTGGAATTTTCGGTACTGAATCACAACGTTTTCCGATGCTCACCGAACTCAAGTTCATCCAATGTGACGCACTCACCGACGAGCTACTCGGCTCGATAGCTACTGTAATTAAGCTTTATGAATATATGTATTCTACCAGAAATTTCAATTTAAAAATGAGTTGGATTTTTCATAAAAAATAAGTAATCATAAAATTTTCTAAATTCTAAGGGTTTTTTTTACAGTTTTTGGTTTCTTACAGTATTTAGGGTTTCTTACAGTATTTAGAGGGCAGAGGGCACGCCCATTCTCCATTGAGGATTTTTTTTGGATTTTTTAAGTAGATCGAAGGTGAAAATTGAAATTTTCGGATCTTGCTCTCTTCCATTCACAAAATTTAATGGAAAATGTTTTGGTTGCCTTCCCCCACTCAGAAATCGTAGACGTTTTGGTTCTTTATATTTTATCTTAAAACAAATTCGGAATGGTATATTTGTAGGGAATATCTAACAAACTTACAAATCATTTTTAGTGTTGTGTGTACTTGAGAAAGTTGAGTATTCTGAGCTGTTCAAAATGCGACGAGACAGGTATTCGGCGTTTTGTGGAGCTTTTCCATCATCGAAAATCGCCTGTGCTCAAAGTAATTTCCTGTTAAAATTCCCGTATTATGACCGATTTTCTCATAACTTAATTTGAATTGCGTTCGGTTACAGGTTGTGTGGAAGCGAGATCGCCACAAATACATGAGGCCGTCGAACTTCTTTTTGAATCTAATCAACGAGTACAAACATCTGCTCACTGGCCTCAAGTATCGCTTTATGTGCAAAGTGTTTGGCGAGGGAAACAACGGCGAAGCGATTATCGTCTGGCAGGGACAGAAAAAATTGTTCATACAGGTAAGAGCCGGGGTGAAACTCCATTTTTTGACGATTATTTTCGCGACAGGCCAGCAAGTATTGGGGGGAGGCAACCAAACATTTTACATTAAATTTTGTGAATTCAACATTTTTTATTTTTACCTTTAATTTACTTAAAAAATCGAAAAATTTTCGAGGGGTGGTAAGCCTCCTTCCGCATAAATCCGCTACGGTAGGCCAGTTACTGTTACAGTATACTCAACTCCACTTTAAAATACGTTAAAGGACGGCGCTTCAAATGTGTGTAGGACTTTTGCCTTTTCCTCTAAATCCTGCGGCTCATATTTTGACATATACAGGGTGGTTCAAAAAAGTCCCGCACCATATCTCAGCTGAAAACGCAGCTAAAAATCTGAAATTTTTACTGTAGATGCGCTTTGCAATTCTCTTTCATTCTTTTTTTGAATTTTGAGATTTCATCAAAAACTGATGTTTTTATAAATCAAAAACTTCGAAAATCGTGCTTCAAATAGGCTGCTTGGGAGATTGTATATCTTAGTCAGTTTTGGTCCAAAAAATCCCAAACTTCAGAAACATAATCACAATTGCCGCGCAAATTTTTCGCCCTCGGTTTTGTTTGGGCGACGCAGCTAAACGTCAAAGTTGCGCGTAGACGCTCATTTTGTGAAGTAACGCACCAAAAACGCATACAGTCGCAAAGGGAAATCTCATTTAACGATATGTGAACAAAACATTAATGACGTACGGCGTATTTGTTACCATAATAACAGATGTAAACAAACAAACAAAGTTCGAAACATC
>SAUE01000053.1:110984-127917 GCA_009724625.1 Deladenus siricidicola
CTGCCACCAAATCGACGAAATGCACTTGAAACTCCGACAAAAACAGCCGGCATTGGTCAATAGAAAGGGGCCAATCATCCTGCACGACAACGCTCGGCCGCAAGTTGCACAAGCGACCCTGCAGAAGTTGAACGAATTGAGCTACGAGACTCTGCCTCACCCGCCGTACTCACCGGACCTCTCGCCCACCGCCTACCACTTTTTCAAGCATCTCGACAACTTCCTTCGCGATAAATGTTTCAAAGACCAAGATGACGTCAAAAACGCCTTCAATGAGTTCATCGCCTCCAGAAGCCCAGATTTTTACGCTACCGGCATCAATAAACTTGTTTCTTGTTGGCAAAAATGTACTGATTCTAATGGTTCTTATTTCGATTAATAAAGTTTATTCTGAGCTGAGTTACGTTCGTTTAAAGATAAGGTTCAAAAACCTGCATTAGCAGTTGAACAACCTTATGTATATATTTGTTGGTTATTATTTCATTAATACATTTTGCAATAATATATGTTAGAAAGGTGATGCGACATTTCGGGATTGCCATTTAGGGATCGGACATTTCGGGACAGACATTTCGGGATTGCCATTTCGGGACGACATTTCGGGACGGACATTTCGGGATTGGACATTTNTGGTGGTGGTGAGGGTCTAAGGCTATGGTTTGGAAATAAAAAGTTTGCTTTTTGGAAAATTCCCTTTCCCCCCCCCCTTTTGATTGGTTAGTTGGTGGCATTCGCCGGTTTACAAAAATTTGAATAATAAATTTTGAAAAAATATGAAAGAAAAGTTTAAAAAAATTGAAAAAAATGTATAATCCCGAAATGTCCAATCCCGAAACGTCGTCCCGAAATGTCCAATCCCGAAATGTCTGTCCCGAAATGTCCGATCCCGAAATGGCAATCCCCAAATGTCCCAACACCGTTAGAAATGGGTAAATAATATTGTTAAAAATGAAAATAATTATGTGTTAATAAAATAAATAAAAAGTTGAATGAATAATATGTTAATAAAAGGATAAATGAAAATTTTATTTCTTGCTCAATGAACCTTCCTTTATTAAAGGAAAATTTTCCAAGAAAGAAGTAGATTAATTATTTCCTGAAATGGTTTGAGTGAACTTTTTCGAACTTTTTCGGAATTTTTCTACTCGGTGGCGGCGCTCGTCCATTCTTTCGCAAAAGTTCCAGTTTCTTGCACTTTTCCTACGACCGTTTTTGTCTGTAAAATTTTTTCAATTTCATAAGAGTTCAGTTTAATAAGACTGGTGAGGTATACTTCAGTGAAATACATTCTGCTAAAATCGGAAAATGGAGCCGAAAATACCTTTTAATTATGTTTTACGTCATTTTGAGTTATTTATTTTGAAGCAATCTGGGGCGAAAAATGTCTCAAACATTTTGCCTTGAACCCTGTGGTTTTCGAACGCCGACGGTTTGCAGAACATTGCAATTTTTACACATTCCAGTTTTGCGTCGATTTTTTATTTTCACGGTTATTATTATATGTACATATTTAGCGGCCTTTGGGCAACAGACCAAGATCAGGAGGTGAAGAGTATAAGCCTTATTTGAAGAACAGTAATTTCTCGAAAACTGATCTAGCAAATGTAAAAAGTTTCGAAATTCTGGGGGGGGGGGTAAAATAAAGTGACCCTCAAAAAGTGAGAAAAAAACTGAAATGTACGAAAATTGCAATCGTCCGCAAATATCGGTTCAATGCAGTTTCGGATGCTCTTTCGATTAGTACATAAAAACTTACAAAAATTCACATTTTTTAATCCGAAGTCATTCTAAGTAAAATATTCCAATTAAAAAAATTGCACTTACATAGTGCAATTTTGTTTTATCGTCCAAAAGCTTGTAGGCGACTACGGTACTCAGCTTCGGCTTCTTCTTGCCGTTAACCGTCGTTTCGTTGGTGCGCTGAAGTGTATTGTCGTGTACGCTGCATTTCGACTAAAAACACAAAGTCATCATCGTAACAAAATAAAATAGAAAAAATTATGCGAAAAGTTTATACATAATGGATGGAATAATCACGTAAATTATCCAATTCATATTCAACGAAGTTAATCTTTTTTTGTTCTCTGCCATTTTCTACGGTTAAAAGGTGACTCAAATGAATCATTCCTACGGTTTTGAGGTTCAATTTAATCAGTTTCCATCATAAACATTAAGAGAAAATTGTTACTGTTACTACAAAATTTTAATCCACTTTGGCGCTTTCGATTTCGCCAATGTCTCCGATAGCACCCATTTGTCGTGGAAATCGCGAAGAAGTTGAATGTTCGCGCAAATTTGCGCAAACAATTCGCAAAATGACAGCACAAAAATCGCGAATGTGTTCATTTAAAATTTTTTTCAAACTTTGTTGTTGACTAAACAATTAAATTATTCTCGAAGATACCGTATTCTGTTACTATATGAACATACTACATTAGTTTACTTTCTTGTACTAGGTTACTATACTATATTGTGTTAAGGTATACTGTACTTGAATTACGATATGTATATTCAAACTTTTGTCTAATTTTTTTGAAAAATCCTGGCTACTTTCAGTTTAGCCAAATATTTTAATTTGAAATTTTTTAAGAATTTTTTAATAATAGCAATAAAATATCCCATGTTTCGACTCAAAAATATTATGAAAAAATATAGCACATGCCAATTCGAAATGACTGGTAAAATTTCGTAACTTGGCAAAATTTGGCAAACAACACAAAAAATCCCTTTCATCCAAATTTTCATAAATATGTAAATATAAACAAATTCGCAAATGTAAACAAATTTCCGATTACTGTTGCGCATATTTCCGGCTATTGTATTCATCGATTAAATCAGCTGAAAGGGAGAGGGAGAGGGAGAGGGAGAGGGAGAGGGAGATTGTGCTGATGAAGGCGGCGCGTGATGAAAATGAATAAATTTTGCATAATTTTTATGTTTGTTTTTTGCAAAGTAAATATATGCATTGTTTCTGAGTTGTCCAAAACAACAACAAAATCGTAAAAATAAATAAATAAAATTGTAAAAATAAAATTTCCGCAATTATTCGCTATTTTTAGCCCTTTGGACCGAACATTGACATTTCGCTTTGAGAGAATCTGAAATTTTACATTAAAAAACTGAAGAAAAGTGATTTTTTGATAGGACCTGTATACATTGATAATTTTCGATAAGATATATCAGTGTTTTACTTTTTTTCAAAAAATAAAAATGACCCGACAAAATGAACTTGAAAAAAGTTTAATTCAAGTCACAAGTTCTTTTTTTCAATTTCATTTTGGAAGATTTTTTTTTCAAAAGGAAGTTCATTTTTCAATTCAAGTTCATTTTTCAATTCAAGTTCGAAATGAAGCGAGTTCAACTCAAACTTTTTGAAATTAATGTGAACCTACCCCTAAGAATCTGAAAATTTGCTCGGCCTCTAATTAATTTTGAAAAATTTTATAATATATTTTTAGTTAATTTAAAAGAGATTAGAAGTGGATAAAGTTTTCTAATCAATGATTTCAAAATTGGAAAATTGAAGTTGCAACCGGTTTCATTTTGAATTTGAACTTTTTTCAAATGAACTTGAACTGGTGAATTGTATTTGAAAAGTTCAAATAAATTTCATTTGAACCGAGTGGGAAAACAAGGATACAATCAAAATCAAGTCATAATATTTTCCAAAAAATACCGTCCACTTTGGTAGCCAGAACCACGCGCACTGTACTGTTGACTTTTGTCGCTACTGTAGCCGCTATCGTAAGAAATGGGCGTATTGACTCGATTTGACGCAAACCAAGGATGCTCCACAACTTGTTTTATCGTAATTCGGCGACTTGGATCTATCGTAAACATTGCGGACATCAAGTCCGCCGCGTCACTCGATATTTTCGCATTCCGCAAAACTTGATTCGTCTAGAACATGCTTCGAAATATTTTGAAATGACATTTTATGCTATAAGAATTTTTCAAGAATTGGCATATCACAATCAGTGTTTGGCGAAATGAAAGAAATTTTTTCACATGAAAAAATTTCACGTGAAAAAATCTCATTTTAAAGTCGATGAAATTTTTTCATGAAATTTCGATGAAATTTTTTCAAAAAATTTCATTCGAAGAAGGATGAAATTTTGAAAAAAAAAATTCATTTCGAAAACGATGAAATTTTTTCATGCGAAAAAAAAAATTTTTACGTTTTTTCAATGAAAAATGTTCATTTTGCCAAACACTGATCACAATTAACCAAGCCACAATCAATTGGCATGCGTCAATCAAAATTGTCATAACAGAATAAATTGGCATACCACAATCAAACTTCAAACAAAATTTGCAATCAAACTTGACATAGAGGCGTCCGAAAGAGAACTTGGAAGATTCGAAATTGTAACATACATATTATAATATCAAAAACGGTCCAGAAATTCGGATTCAGTGTCCTCGAAAGCCCCCACTATAGAAAAAAGAATTGGGTTGCTATGCTTTGCGCCCTACAATGAGACAAAAGTGGGCGTTACCGGCGTGTTGAGAATATTTTGTAGATAGCGCTTGTGGGCCTCGTCTCCGATCACGCCCTTGACGCGACCGAATGGCCCGTCGTAGTCGCCGGTCAGCATCATAAACATCACCACGCCCAGCGACCAAACGTCAGCCTGGTAGTCGTGAAACTGGAAAAGAATATTTTTTTCAAATGTTTTAGCTACATTTATAACATGGGTAAATGAATGAATCTCTATCTCTATCTCTATCTCTCTCTCTATCTCTCTCTATCTCTCTCTCATTCACTCTCTCTATTTCTCTCTATGTCTTCTTCTCGTTCTTTATATCTTTTTCTCGCTTTACGTACATTGTGCGATAATACTTCAGGCGCCATCGTCACGCGCGTTCCGCGCAAGTAGGAGGATTTGAAATAGTTTCGTGCGTAAAGAACCTCCGCCAGTCCGAAGTCGATCATCTACATACAAAAAAGGCACAAAAATAAATAATTTCTCTTACTAATACAAAAAAAAAAACGATTAGCCTATAATTTCGTTTTTGCGTAGATTACTCTTATAAATTGAAGTTTTTGAGCCAGATGTAATCATACATTATTGAATATTTGTGCGCATTTGTCAAAAATTACATATGTACATATATACCCAGACGAGATTATTTTCATCCATAATCAGGTTTTCCATTTTCAAGTCGCTATAGCAAATATTCAAGTCGCGCAGCTGTACTAAAACTTGTGCAATTCGCCAAATGTTGAGACAGACTTGGCGCTCGTTGAGGCGCTTGTGCTTTTTGAAGTAAAAGACGTGCAAATCATCGCCGCGAATTCGCTCCATTACCAAATATAGGCTGGTAGAGTTACCCTAAAATCGTTTAGGTCTCATATTTGCCTAAAAATGTCAATAAATGTCCATGATTTTTTAGGGGTCGGGATATACCAGGACAGTTCATACCAAAACGGTTTAGATCAAAATTCAATTAAACGGAAAATTGCACTGCAAATTTCAAATCTGGCATTTCAATTTTCGAATTTTGAACTGCAAATTGCAAATTTTGCACTGCAATTTGCACCTTGCAAATTGCCATTTTTTCTTTGATAATGCAAAATTGATGTCTTTGGTCCTTCATTGATAGTGCAAATTTGCCATTTTGTGGCGGTGCAAATTTGTACTCACATTTTTAGCAAGAAACACGAAAATATGTTCCCCGACTGTCGGGCGGCTGAAAATTGTTTACCCTAAACGCGCGGTAGAATCGTACCACATGCGGTACGCGACGTTTCGCCAAAAGCTGCAAAATTCGCGCCTCGTTGAGCGCCTGCTCCAACCCCTTTAGAAAGTTGCGCGGGTTGCGAAGATTGCCTTCGCGTCGAATGCGCTTGATGATCACTTCTCGACCGCTGTGGTCGATGCGGAAGCTCACAGTGCTGAAGCCGCCCTCCACCGCGCTCAACTTCTCCCAGCCGCCGCCGCCTGGTATTTTCTCCATAATCGGAGAGTAATTGTACGGCTTGAGCAGAGGAAGGCGGTCGATTTCTTTCTGAATCCGTAAAGCTTGCTATACTACAAAGACGGTAGAAAATACTGTAGTAGAGACGGTAGAAAGGGTGGTAGAAAAGACTGTGGAAAAGACGGTAGCAATTTCAAATTGTTTTTACTACTGTCTTAAATTATTATTTTTTACCGTAACGAATAATAACAAAAAACCAAAAGCCATTTTTTTATTCTTTTAAAGACTTACTTTTAGCTGACGGAGACGCGGCGATAAGCGTGGCTCCCACGCACTCCGCTTTTGAGCGCCTACAATTTTTTTCGATATTATGTACATACATATTTACGGAGTTATGTGTATGTACCAGGGGTGTAAAAATTTTCGATTTTCGGCGTTTTTTTCTTTCGATTTTCGATTTTCGGGATTTCAAATCTCTTTCGATTTTCGGTAAACAGTGCCGAAAATCGAAAATAAATGTTATGTTTGGCATTTTTTCATATGTTACTTCAAAATTGCTTCATAATTTGTGAGTTTTATGACGATTTGCATGAATTGGACTATGAACCGAAGAAAAAATAAACCTTTCCAATAAAACTAAAATGTTATTGCTGCTTATTGTTTTGTTTGATAGTGGAAATATGTTAAACTATTTACTGGTTAATACAATTTGAATTCAGTTTTTTTATGCTTCGAAAAATATTTTGCCTAGAAAAATATAAAATTTATTGCGACTTTCGATTTTCGGTGAAAATTTTCTTTCGATTTTCGATTTTCGGCGATTTTTTTCTTTCGATTTTCGAGTTTCGGAAATTGATTTTTCAAATTTTCGGTTTTCGATTTTCGGAATTTCGAATCTCTTTCGATTTTCGGTTTTCGATTTTCGGTATTTCAAATCTCTTTCGATTTTCGATTTTCGGAATTTCAAATTTACTTTCGTTACACCCCTGGTATGTACATTTGGCACGTTTTCCTCGAAATCAGAGGTACTCACCTTTTTTAAGACACGCAAATGGGTGGAAAACCAGTCTTGTGAAGATTGAAATAATGTTTTAACATTGGATAGAACTTTTCAAAGCGCGTCGAATGCAAGAGTGCTAGAAAATAATCCTTGACTGCAAAAAATCTGATTGAAGAAACTTCGTAAAAATCGTCAATTTTGAAAATTCAAAAATTCAAAGTACCGTATCTGCCGACCGGGAACCAGTCGGCCAAATTCACCAATATTTTGGGTGGATTCCTAATGTATGTATGTATATAATGTATGTGTATACAATTGATAAAAAACCTTTTTTTTCTAGCGCACTCGTTATTTGGTTTCTGATCCAAAATTAGAAAAAAATTTTAAAAGGAAAACGGAAGTTAAAAATAAAAAAGTTAACGCAACACTCTCTAAATACATATTAAGAACTGTAGGATCTGAATATAGCTTAGTGCTTAAATATGTACATATGTGTGTAGCTGGTACATATTTGATGAACTTATTTTAATTCAATTAATGAAATTGTTTCGTTAATTTGTAATGAAATTTAGCGGGTGTGTTTGTTGGTTATTGTTTAAACAAAACGGAAATAATTTATCGACTTCCCTACATGCACAACAAAAATTAACATCAAACTGTAATGTATGGCTTTGTGTAGTACCTCCAGCTAACTAACGAGGGAAACACCACAAAACTATAAAAAATTTATTTACTTCATAGTGTGTGTTTTAGAAATGTTTTTAATTAAAATTTAAAAAAAGTACAATATACATAGAACATAGAGCTAAGAAATTGAGTTCGAAAGCATTTTGGGCTATATTTTTTATATGTTTTTGGCATTTATTTATTTATTATTAAGAAAATATTTGATTTTTTTATTGCTAAAAATAGAAGAAAAATGATAAATGTGTGGGACTATGTTTTTCGCCACTTCTAAAACTTATTTGAATGCAAAAAACGGTCAAATACAATAACAAATTTTATGTTTTGCATGAAATTATATAAATGACAGTATTTTACGTTCTATTCCAAATTAAAGAATCCAATTGCAGAACGCTTTAGGTTACGGTAGTACATGACCGTAACAGCCGCCACGAAATCTCTGAATGCTATAGTGGAGGGTAAGGTATTGTATGCCGTGTATCTTTACTCGCTTAGTACCGTAATTATGGTGGGAAACGGTTTTATTCTATTTTTAATCGTCGGAAACAACCAATTGCGCTCAAAACAATGCAATCTCCTTATCGCTATACTTTGCAGCGCTGAAATTGTTATAGGTATGTGTGCATATCGGGTTGAGAAAATTTTCGATTTTCGAAAAATTGGCTATTTTTTCGAAAATTTCGAAGTCAATTTTTTTGAAAAAGCAGTCAAGATCAACTCAAATTTTTTTGTTTGTTAAATTTTAGGTTGATAAGCTGGCATTTTTTAGTCGAAATGAAAGAAAAAATTTGAAACGAGTTTACCTAAATTTTTGATTTTAACTATTTTTTGTTAAAAAACAATTGCGCAACGAATTTGCGCGATGGTCTTTTGTTTGAATTGTTCTCGGGGTCCGTATATCATTTTTATCTTCTCGGAAATGCGGTTTTTGCGAAAATTTTTTATCCGATTTTTTTGCTAAACAATTTTTGATATTGAAAAACAGAGGTCGTTCAGAGCGTTCCAAAAACATACTCAATTTTGTCTCTCAACTCTCGACGTCTGGAAGTTGAGATATGAAAATTTGGACCATCGCGAAAAAAAATTCCCTTTTCGCCGAAGTAAAGCGGAGAGATGTTGAAAGCTCGTAGTTACAATAGGACGCAATTCCAAATGTCAGAAGAATCATGCAATTTGTAGAAATGGTGCTATGTCATCTCATAAAAACCTCAAATTTTTAAAAAGCTAATTTTTAAAATTTTGCATTTATTTTAAATTTTAAGAAATTTTTATGCATCCGAAAGCTTGCAAGATGCACAATCTGGTGATAATTTTTAAACTTCCTTTGCAAATTTGATTACATCCGTGGTTTCTGTACAATTATATCCATTGTATTTGAAAACGAATTAAAAAACAAAAATATTTGAAAAAATATTAGGTCGAGAAATAATTTTTTTGTTGCTACATCATTTATTTAAAAAACACTTTTGGTTACTTAAATATGATTGTTAAAAAAATCGTTATTCGTTCTTGTATGTTTTTCGAGTTTCACTGTGGAAGNATCGGAGTAGACGTCACACATCCGACAAAGTTGGAAGAACGTCAAGGTAAGAACTTATAATGCTATAAAATTTTTATATATATATATATGCCGGCAAGCCCGGGAAAACGAAGAATGACAATATTCAAGCACTTCGTCTCGGGAACTTTCCGATAAGACTGGCATTGCCTATGAGGCAGTTTTCAACCATTTGCACCAAATGGGAAAAATTCAAAAAGTTAGAGAATGGGTCACACCTGCTGCTGGAATCCAACCAAAATCAACGCTTGCCCATCGATACGTCTCTGATCGTGCGATAGCAGAAAAAACTTTTCACTGTGGAATTGAATTATGCAATTGCCCACGCGTTAGCAAAAGCTCATCGATAATAATGAAAATTATTTTGGTTGATTAAGGTTGTTTTGTTAAGAAGTTATTCCCCGACTAAATAAATTAACAATAGCTCCAACTTAAAATTCATATTTGGAATTTTACAGTAGCTTTTTAAAAATTTGAAGTTTTTTAGGAAACGCCCCACCTGAGGTTTTTTAGGAGATGACCTCGCACTTGTAGAAATACGTAATTGTTACTTAGGCATTGGCGCGCTCATCCGCGCCATACAAGCTACGTCAGCAATCGTCCACGGTCAGAAATATTTCGAGCGCGCGTTCTGTCGACTTGTCAATCTGCCTATACTGTTCGGCGTGGTGGCGGTACGCGTGGCAATGATGGGATTGGCGTTCGATCGACTAGCCGCTATCCGTCGACCTATTCGCTATAAATTTCGATGGGTATTGTTTTTTGTATATCAACTAATTTCAATTTCAATGACATAACATTTTTAAACTAAATTTTTCATTGCTCTTTTCTCTTTCAAATTTTTTATTAAAATTTATTATTCATTCTAAAATTAATATTCTTGGTATTTTATATCGAGCTTCGCGTTGTGCTCGTCTTAATCGCGGTGATGACAACTAGCTACGCACTTGCCATATTTTTCGACAGAGCGGCCGACGCTGAAAACGGTGTTATTTTGGTGTGCTCTTTAGGGCTGACTATTGGTCAATATTTTGCCAATTTTGAGGTTTGCGCATCGTTCACACACGCTTGCATTACTTATGGTGAGTATTTGACACATCAGCAAAAATCATTTTTCAAACGGGAGCTAAACATAAATGCCATTGTTTAGGCGCGTACGGCGTCTGTCTGATAATTTTTCGCAGGACTGTCAACAGATACCATGTTGGCTCACAAATGTACATTATTCAAAGAAAGGTTACCGTAAGCATACTTGGAATTCTTACCTTGTATCTTTTCATATACGTCGCGCCTTACATTACAAATCGCATTGTGCTGAAGATGGTAAGATATTGACTAAGAGTGGGCAGAAAGAGAATATTAACATTATAACAAAAAGAAACATAACTTTTACAGACAATTATTTTATTTATGATCTAACTAGCAATTATTTTTGATCTAAGAAACACAACTTTTGGTTAACGCAAACTACCAAAACAAGCGACACGTTAAATATGAACGCAACAAAATCCTCTTTCAAAAGGCATATTTATAACATTAAAAAATCTAATTATTTTATCACTCAAAAATTGTTAGCTTCCGGAGCACGAGCCATCCATCGTCGCGAGTACAGCGCTCGTACAGGGTCACACCGCCATCCTCAACTCCGCGTTCAGCGCATTCATCTACATGTGGCGGCACGGGGAGATGCGCAAATGCGCAATTTCGCTGTTTTGGCGTCATCGAAATACGGTCTCAGTGATATCAGTGCTATCAAAGTCATCTACGGTTACGTGAACCGTTTCAAGACACAAATAATTTATAAATTTTATCTCCTTTTCTTCTTAAGAATGCCTTGAATTGTTCTATATTGGGTTGTTCGATAAGTAATGGCCGTTTTTTTTAAATCAAAATTGCGCGTTCAAAATAAAATGTTTTGGCATAACGTTTTGTTTTATTCGAAAGAGAATTCCTTGCTCTACAAGATAGTGTATTTCGCTTTTTTATTCGGATTAATTTTTTTTTAATTTTTAGAGCGTTTAAATGGAGCCTCAAGTCGACAAAAACGAGCATTTTCGACACTATCTTCTTTTTTTTTAATCGAGGTGCCAAAGCCACAGAAGCTGCTCGGGAGATCTGTGCTGTGTACGGGGAAGACTATATGCCTGAAAGAACTGCTAGAAATTGGTTTGCAAAATTCAAAAGTGGAAATTTCGACCTTAAGGACGCACCTCGCTCCGGGCGACCAGTTGTGTTCGATTGGTCGAAATTTCCACTTTTGAATTTTGCAAACCAGTTTCTAGCAGCTTCTGTGGCTTTGGCACCTCGATTAAACGCAAAAAGAAGATAGTGTCGAAAATGCTCGTTTTTGTCGACTTGAGGCTCCATTTAAATGCTCTAAAAATTAACAAAAATTAATCCGAATAAAAAAGCGAAATACACTATCTTGTAGAGCAAGGAATTCTCTTTCGAATAACACAAAACGTTATGCCAAAACATTTTATTTTAAACGCGCAATTTTGATTTAAATAAAACGGCCATTACTTATCGAACAACCCATTATTAATTTAAGTTTTAATATTTCTCTTACTTAATTTTGTATTGGGGTAACATTAAAAATTGTGGTATGTGCTTAAAAATAAAATTTTAAAAATTATAATTTATGATTAAAACAAACATTATGAACTCTTTGGACTCTTAGACTTAATTGACCTTTACAGCAACCGGCAAAAATTATAATTTATGATTATGTAAGAATTTTTTTTATTTTCACAAGACGTGTGTGCCAGGTTGCTGTAGGGGTCAATTAAGCCTATGAGTCCAAAGAGTCAATAATTTTTAGCAAATTGGTATTAATTTCTATACAATTTCTCTAAATGTAATAGTTTATGGGGCTTCGTTGCAAAAATGTAAACAAATGCTTTTTCTAAACAAATTTTTTGTCCCAATTACCAATATACATCTTTTCAAATAAAGCAGCAAATTTAGTAGTAAATTTATCGAAATTTTATCGAATAAATACCAATAACAAAACAACAATTTTTACAACACACACTGACTTTTAAGTACATATATCAAACTTTCGTTACGATAGAACGTTCAGCTTTCGTACATAGCTACCGTTGTTGAGCGGACGTGTACGGTTTTCATGGCTGTTGTTCGCAAAATCGCCGACGAGACGTTCATTAGCCTTTTTATACGGTATGGTAGCCATTGTCGTGCGCACATTCGAAGTTCTTTGTGTTTGAGCATGAAGACGAACACGCTACACGCAGCGGCGATGCCCGTCAAAATGCCTTCTAGTAGCGTGATGTACGGTGTGATAACGCCACCGTTTCCAATGCGCTAAATTTTAACTGTTCAAAACACGTCAGAAACTTTTGGAACATCCAAACAATTTCTTAATTTTAACTATTAACACGCGGAAGGCCGAGAGTACCAAAAAGGCCTTTTTGTAGAGTTTTTTACGCTCTTTCGAATGATATATTGGATTTTTGAAAAAAAGTTCTCTGATTGTGCTTTTCATCTAATTATGCAAAGGTGATTTTTTGTTAATTTCAAATGGGTGTACCTTTTTTATTTTGATATAACTTTGCAAAAGTTAATATGTCATTCGATGCAGCGTGAAATGTGCTTTCTGATGACATATTTGGTTTTGTTGAATAATGCCAAATGAATGCAAAAAAATAAAAATTTTGAATTTTTTTTCAATTTTGTGTAAAAAATGAGCAGCTACAGTAAACCAGAGTAACGGAACGCTAAAAAGTCCTACAAAAATTGATTCTACGCCAAAAATTACAACGAATACATGTTTTAAGCAAACTTTTCTTTCATTTTGAAGCTTAAGTATGGCTTAAGAGACATTTTTGGAAAGAATGAACTTTGGTGTAAAGGAGCAATGTACAGCAAAAACTTTTTTAATTATTTCTGAAAGAGGAATCAACGGCGAACAGAAAAACATCAAGTTTTTGCGTTTTGGTTCTGTGGTTCGGTTTTTATAGCCTTTTGAAATTTGCAAATTTATGGTTTCGGTCAAAAATCAACTTTTTTGATTTTTTAATATTTCGGTAGTGTAGAAACATTTTGTGCAAAAATAAATGACTCTATCTTGTAGAGAATAAAATTCTCTTTCATCTGACATACATTATTATATATTTTTATGTAACATTAGAATATTTTGTTTTTCAAAAAAACGTACCTTTGACAGTACCCTCAAAATCAAAAATCAACGACATGTTATATATACTTTTAAAACAACAAAATATGAGAACAAACCGCAGCTAGAAAATATCCGATAGTCGGCACCGTCCAAAATACAAAATACACAAGCAAAAGCACCAGAATTCCCGTCGTAACTTTTGAGTGAACTTTTGCCATTTTTCTTTGATCGACACTGTGCGTTCTTGTCCGCTTTACGAACATGAACAAGCTTGAACCGTAGGTTACTACAACAAAAATCAGATACAAAATGTTTAAAACGCAAGCATTTAAAACAGAATGGCGCCCTCTCTGCATTTGAAGCACATTTAGCTCCTTTTCCTCTAAAAGAATTTTGTTTAAGCCAATCGACATGCCTTGGTTCCTGCGCATTTTTAAAATTTTTATGTCATTGTTTCTGAGATACGGAAAGGTGAAATTTGAGGGCGGGGCCTTGTCAGTGCAGGACGTTTCGGCTCCGCCGTTTCGGCGCCAGACGTTTCGGCGCCGGACGTTTCGCCGCCATATTTAATTTTTTACGTTTCGGCGCCATATTTAATTTTTTTATTTAATTTTTTTCAAACTTTAAAAATGCAAAATTTCAAAACCTTTTTATCAAAAACACTTTTATATATGTAACCCTTCCGCTTAAGGCTTAGCCTAAACCTAAGGCTCTGCATAGCCATGAGACTTACCTAATCGCCTAAGGCTTAGCCTAAGCCTAAGGCTTAAAATCAAATTGGCCCAGCATAAGCTGCTCCCAAAAATCAAATTGGCCCAGCATAAGCTGCGCCCAAGCCTAAGCCTAAGGCTCAGGCTCCACATAGCCTTTAGACTTGCCTAATCGCCTAACGCTTAAGCTCCGCATAGCACGAGACATTGTTCTTTACATGTGGTATTCTATAATCAATTGCTGGATAAGCTGCGCCTAAATATATGTGTAACCTAGTACCCATTTAACAGAATTGCGATTTGTGGATGTCACTTTTTTGGCATGTATGTAGCAAAAAAATTCAAAGTTCAAAATTGTTATAAAGCTTTTGTCCTACCTACTAGTATTACTGTAGAGATATTACCGTATGCCGCGTAAACCGTTTTAAAATACGGTCCAGCTGCCGGCCCCATTGAGCATACGGTAAGTACGCGAGAATTTTCGAGTTCATAAAATACCGTAAATGTGATACCTCCGTTTATGGCCAAACTTAGCAAAAGTACTACCATAGTTAAGGTCTAAAAGATTCAATTAATTAAATACATAATATCCAATATTCGCGGTCGACATAACATTAATATGTATATAAGAACGTTTAATTCAATAACCCAATTAACGTCCGCGACGTAGGCGGTGGGTCGCGTCAGCGCGACGAAGCGATCGGCGGCGATGCTTAAGACGATGACGTGTGTGAAGAAGAGGCCTTCGCCTTGTGTGAGATTGATCAGCGCACACACTTGCGGCTGGAACACAACCTGCGCGTTGAGGTAGGCGGCAGTTGCATAGACGGCTCGTATACATTGTCCCAGACCTATATTACAAAAAAATATGTTAATTTTTTCAGATTTGCTAGGAAAATATCGTGATAACTTGTATCATACCATGCGAACCGTCTAAAAGATTCGATCACTTTTCTTTTTGTGTCTAGGAATTAAAAATTTATTCATTTTTTAACAGTATTTTGAATTATTTTTGACGTAAAGTTTTGATCAAAATATTATAGAAACTTATCTAATTCACAATCATAAATTACAAAATATAAAAAATTAAAATTTTTTGATCATTTTTTATAGTCAAACAACGGTAATTTATAATAATACTTTCAATTTTTATCAATGCTCACCGATGAGAATATCAGCAAGCGAAAGCATTGCCAAAAACACGTTACACTGGGTTTTGTGGAGCCTTTTGAAGTGAAAAATAAGCGCAAAAATGAGCACATTGCCGACGAGCGCGGTGAAGCCGACGAGAATTCGGAACACATTCACCACGATCATCTCGTCCAGTAGCGCCAGCGTCGGCCGACTTGCGATACAGTGTGGAATTTCGATCCCAGCTACCATAGCTTGACACATTGATAATACTGTTGTTGCTGTTGTGGTCGGAATGTTTTGAATCGCGGAGGTTGTTTTGCCAAGAATGTTTTGGTTCATATTCTAGTCCATTCTAAAAAAGAAAAATGTCTTGATGGTGGTACTTTTTTTACAAAATAATTAAAAATTTTCTTTGGCAAAATACTCCCACTACCATTAAATTACAGAATAAATTTTATTTGTTTTCCGCTTGTTAATGTTAAGTGGCGCAACAATTATCACGAGATTATTAAGAAAAGAACAACAAATATTATACAATGAGATGAAATTTTTTTTAATTTCAAATATTTGTAGATTTTAATAAACAATATTTGTAGATTTAAAAAAAAAGCTGAAACCTATCTGTGAATTGAGTGCGAGTGCCGGCCATTTTCTAAACCTTAACGGAAAAGAACACATGAGTATTCGAAAAGTTATAGTTAAGGCGGTAAGCCCCACAGATGACTGGGGGAGTATAAGACCGGGTCTCATCCCCGGCGCCGCTGTCGTGTTTGTGGTTCCCGACTCAGGCCACCATGCCCACCGTCTCTGACGGTCCGGGCCGATGTAGTCCGACCGCGAGCGTGCCTTGTTATTCGGGGAGCCCTTTGGGGTAGGAGATCGAAGTGCCGTGGTCGTGCGGTTAGCCTAAACGGTCGGGTTCCTAACCGGCCGGCCATATAATCTGGCCCGGTCCCCCCTCAAAAGGGGGCCGGTGCAGGTGTGTCGGGCACCTCTTAGGAGGAGTTTCATTTTTTTCGTTTTTGAGCAAATTTTGCACTCTCAAATATTGTTGTTACATTCAAAAATTGAAATAATGAAACTCTGGATATGTTGCTGATTACTATCCTATTTTACGTATTCCACAAAATACTTTGTTGTCTCCTAAAAAAGATTCGACAGCACCTCCGCTCTCGAAGGTTTTCAAAAATTCAAAAAATCACCTGCGGCGGCAGGCATTTACAACCGTGGCTGTGCGTTAGACCGAAAATTGTCCATTTTCGCGTTTCACCGAAAATTGTCCATTTTCGCGTTACACCGGAAATTGTCCATTTACGTAAAAATAAATTACTCTGACTCTAACTCGATTTAAAAAAACGCGACTCAGGATGAATAAAAAAAACGCGACTCAAAAACGCGACTTAGCGTCCAACTAGGGCCCCTCACAATGTTCTGTCGGCGCTTATTTTGACATATACAAAATACATTACGGTATCTATACGTCGTTATGGTATCTATAAAAATTCGTTACGGTATCACGGTATTTTGTGTTTTTTTCACTTTTTTCGACTTTCTACGATCGTAGCGGCCAACGCCTATAGTTTCAACGCCTACAGTATCCTGCACAGTTCTCAGATCGCTTAGCACCCAAAAGTAGTAAATCAAGTCAGACGATTCCCAACAACTTTTGCGAAGTCAACATTAGTCGATTTTTACTCAAAAACTTTGCACTCGTGCGATAAAATTTGGTATTGGATATTGGCAATTTCGGTTTTTTAATAAATTGACGCGGAAGGTGTGAAAATAAT
>SAUE01000053.1:143536-164095 GCA_009724625.1 Deladenus siricidicola
GTGCGCGGCAAGTTTGCCTCATAACGCTTATAAAAAACCTCATAACGCGCACACTTCAAAACTATCTTCATTTTCAAAATTGGTCCAGTAGAAAAAAAGTTATTCCACTTTCAAAAAAGGGGAATTACATAATACTTTATGTAAATATTTTTCACCTCTTAACGCAAAAAATACATTACAAAAACTACAAATACATTGTTTTGTGCATGTACATACATATAATAATAACCACACATTTTCTGTTTCTCAATAATTTCATTGTGCAAATTTTAATATTAATTGTGGTAATATCGAATAATGGACGACAATTCGCATGAAAATATCTAAACGAAGCCTCAAGACTTTCATTAAAAAAATTTCTTTTCTCTTCGCAAATTCACATATAACTAATTTTTTCTTACTTTTTTTGGTAATAAATATCTTTTAAGTCATGTATCAACTGTGACGTTTGCCATCTCATTATGTGTAAAGGGCTATCGAAATTTTTGATAATGCCCAAAAAATAGTTGTCATTTATGAAAAATGTATATGAAAATTTCTTATTATTAGGTCTATAACTACCGAAAACATAAATCAATTTTCATATTTGATTGTTAAAAATTTCAAAAGACAGAACATTTTTACAGTTATCTTTTTTGTCCAATTTTTGATATTAATCATATTTATGTATACATATTTCCATACTTTTATACTAGGCGGTATTTTTTTTTGCACATCATTTTCTTGTTCAGCAATTTTATGCCATAACACACATACATGTAAATACATATACAAAATATAATAATCATGCTCACATACATATATTGTATAAGACAAGGCACTTACATATACTGACTAATAAGGCAAGCGAACTGCAGTACATGCAGTACAGATTACGGTAGAGAAGGAAGGGGCAAAGAAGAAACGTCAAAAAGCGGAAGAACAAAATAAGGAAGCGAAAGAGAGGAAAGAGAGAGAGAGAGAGAGAGAGAGAGAGAGAGAGAGATCACACTATTTAATTTTTAATAGGTAAAAATCAACTGACATACACCAAAAGCCATTAAATTCGTTGATGAGAACGTAAAACCTCACCAATATGTAAAGTAAAATCAGCCAATACTTTCCAACTAAAAATAAAATACTACAGTTTGAACATAAATTGTGTATTTTTATATTTTTAAAAATACAAAAAACTACCGTAAAACTTAACTATGTACATAGTATATTGTGTATGTATAATAGCAATTATACCTCAGCTTAGCAATTAAGAGAAAGTCATTAAGGTTTCTTAATTTTCATTTATTTTCGATTCCTTTCTATTCTTATTATTGACTATTAAACACTTTTGCGACAAAAAGCGCGGGTTTCATTAATTAGTCTGCAAGGAACACATTGCGTTATGTTTTTCATTAAAGTGCAAATAATTAATAAGCATTTGTTACGCATATTTTTTCATATTTCTCTTCAAACTTTTTTTTGCAAAGTAGAGAAGTATGAAAATTAGTGTGATTCATGGAAATGGGTTTTTTACCAAATTCATTTATTGTTCATCCTGGAAAATTATCAGCTGTAGCAGCAGCAAATATTCTGACCAAAAGTCTAAAAGTAAATAAAGGCCAGCTTTATTTTAATTATAAAAATAAATTGCCGTGAATAATAAAAAATCAAAACTAAATTTTTATTTTTAAATAAAAACAGTCAAATAAAAGAGCCGAAAAAGCAATTGCTAAACCAATGTACAAATAAAAATGATTTGCAAATATTATAACACACGAATACAGTTTTTAAATTGTAATTTATGAATTTTTAAATTAAAAATTCAATAAATAAAAATTAAAAATGTTACGTGAATTGATACGAAAGTTTGTTTTAATTTATTGACTTGAACCATTTGGAAATGGAAGATGCAGTTTTACATAATTTTAAATAAATAAATACATCATCATGTAGCATCTATACGTATATGTATAACAACAGAAATTAACTGCTTAAAAGGAATAACCTGCTGCTGCTGCTGCATTAAAAAAGATCGCATTAATTTATCTGCGTTTTGAAGAAGCCTCAACAACGCTGCGCAACTTGAAAATGCTAATTTTTACAAAGTTTTATTCCCTTTCTCCCTATCCCACCTCCACTTTGAGGTTTAATGAAAAACGAACACATTTTATTGAATTTTTGCGAACCGTTTTTGTTTCAGCTTTCGATTTATTTCAGCTTTCGAATTAGCATATAAAATTTATGTTGAAAATTGAAGTATATTTTCCTCTATCTCTCGCACTCTCTCTTTCCCTCTCTCTTACACTCTGTTCCTCTATCTCTCACACTATCTTTCGCGTTCTCTTTCTCTTTCTAGTACTACCTGCATCTCTCTCTCGTGATATTTTCTTTCTCTCAAACAATTTTTTACTCATGTTTAAAATTTTTTGAGGGGTTTTTAGTCTGCCTTTTTTATTTCCTTTCTTTGGTATCTACATCTTTTATACTTTCAATTTCATTATTTTTATTTATCTCCTTAACTAACGGAGTAGTGTTTGTCGTTCATCGTTCATTTTGCAAAAAAGGCGGTTCAAACCAACGCCGATTTGTAGCGTTGTTAAAATGTTAAAAATAACCCCAGCAATAACTGAAGGGGGTCAAAAACAATTCGGAAGCCACAGAAACAATTGTGGGGCATCAAAAACGTTGATTCTAATGTTTATCACTATTTTGTTTGATCATGTGTTTCATTTCAATTTTTCATTGTTTTCATTCAATCGAATCAAAAACAACCAGAAATAATAATTCCATGTTTATTTTTTCTTTAGTAAACTCATGTTATAATTTGCAGTAGCATTTTTTAATTTTATTCTATTCTTCTTTTTCGGGTTATAAATTCAATTCTGAGTGCCAGACACCTTTCAGTTTCTAACGCACTTATTTCCATAGCTAAATATGACATTTCAAATAAATTATTATACCAGATACAGTTTAAGCGGTTCAAAGCAGTTCTAAAGTTCTAAAAGTTTTTCCCATTGCTGTGAAATAA
Source organism: Deladenus siricidicola (assembly GCA_009724625.1). Taxonomy (NCBI): domain Eukaryota; kingdom Metazoa; phylum Nematoda; class Chromadorea; order Rhabditida; family Sphaerulariidae; genus Deladenus; species Deladenus siricidicola. The sequence continues at coordinate 146,541 of SAUE01000053.1, forward strand.
CCATCCACAAATGTAAAAATGCAATGAAGAAACTTAAAATAAATTTGGCTGCGAATGTGTGTAATTATGGTAGATAAATTATTTCATTTCCGATTTTTGTAAAAAAATTACATGCAAAATGTTTCGATAATAAACATTTTTAATCTCAGTCTTCGTCAATTACATAACTCATACGCGACGTTCAAGGTAGGGTAAGGATATTGCGAAAAATTAATCATTGATGCTTCATGGCAATGCTCCAGACAATTAGGGTGAAGATTTTAGCAACAAATATGCATCACAAATTACATTTTTGGAATTTTATGAATAATGATTATTCCACATTTGCACTTCTTGTCCTTACCTATATTATACAATTCGCATATGGGATGGAAATTATGTTTAAAAAATTGAAATGGAAAATACAAAAAAATGCCCGCGGCAAGGCAACCGATTCAAAAAAATTTGCAGCATACGGAAATGAAATAACGCACAGTTTTTGGAGGAGAAAAAAGCGCTGAATTTTTTTGGGTTGGGGAAAAAAGAGAGAAAAAAGCGCTGCGATTTTTTCGGTTGGGAGAGAGCAAACCCTTTTTTCCACTGTTTTGCACGCTAAAAAATGCAAATGAAAAATGCAAAGCGTTACACTTTTCGGCTGTGCCTATCGTCTCATTCTATCCTTCCTCCTCTTGATAATTTTCTCCGATCTTTGTCCAAATTTTTACATTAATTTTTCGCGTGAAAACCACTTTTTTTCTCAGTTTCTTTTTGTTGTTTTGTATGCGTTTATATTGTGTGATATGATATTTTTATGTGGTGATTTTTAGGCGGCAACGTCAAATGTTTTGGCCTTGAATTTATTAATTTCACGTAATGTTTCGCCGATGTCACAGAAAAGTTGAAAGTTAAAGAAATACAATAATTTTGCAAACCAATTTTTGTTCTCTTTCGTTCAGACAAACAAGGCAAAACATTTTTTGTTGTTATCGAATTCGAACATAATTATCCTTTTTTGATTCTTTTTGGTTTATTTTTGAATGTGCTTTTTCTACATTAAAATATTTTGTAAATTTTTGAGTTTGTAGTACAACATCTATGCTTGTTGCTTTTTATGAAGTAAAATTATGTAATCAAACAAAAAATCTCTTTCCCTTTGGCCAATTGCATTTTTCAATTCGTCGCATGCATACAACAATGCAAAATCGGCGAATATCGCTGGCCCCGATTCCCTGATTAATGATCGTCGTTGTCTAGCGTGACTATGTTTGCTATTGGATTGCGTAGGGATTATTGATAACTTTTATTGGTCAATTAGCTTTTCCAAGCCAGTTTAAATCCAGTTTTGTGCTCTTTTATTTTTTGTTGCATAATTCTTGTTCTTTTGTTTGACCTAAATCCTCTGCTTCCAGGTCGTAGACATTTTTGATTTTGCAAATATTTCGTTTTTTTATTTTTACGATAATATGTTGGACTTCAGACTTTCGTATGTCTATCTATATATCTCTCTTTCTCTTATTCTCTCTCTTTCTCTCATTCCCTCTTTTTCTCTCATTCTCTCTTTGTCTCTCGCATTCACTCATTTTTCTTTTTCGCTTTTTCTTTTTGTCTCGTTTTATACATAGTTTCGCTTTATTTCTATTTCCGCATACCCAAGTCAACATGTTTAAACTACAAAAAAGTGAGCAAAATACAGTCAATAATTTTGTTTTCGTCTAAAATGTTTGTTGCAAGTTCAATTAATTAATTACATAATACCCGGCGCAAAAACCCGTTTTAATTATTTCAAACCTCTAACTACAGTGCTGGCCATAATTATACGGACACTTGAATTTTTGCAATTTTTTTCAAACCAAATATTTTTTCTCAACCTTTTTTATTTTAAATACGTAAAAATACTGTAAAAATGTTATTCAGTGGAAAAAATTACAATATTATATCTTCAAATTTGAAATCTTTGAAGATATAATATCGTAATTTGAAGATATAATATCGTAATTTTTTCCACCGAATAACATTTTTACAGTATTTTTACGTATTTAAAATAAAAAAAGATTGAGAAAAAATATTTGGTTTGAAAAAAATTGCAAAAATTCAAGTGTCCGTATAATTATGGCCAGCACTGTAATATGTATGTATGCGAATATTTGAAATTTAGTTAGACTTTCTGAATTGTTTTTGTATAACATTTAAAGCTATATTTATACATACATGCATGTATTAAAAGATAACGGTCTTAAATTTCTGTGGTCAAGTCATAAAAAATTTATTTGGTATTAAAAATTAAAAATTTGCAGGACGAGACGTGAAAATGCCCGGCGCGAAATAAAGAAATATTTGACTAAAGTTGTCGTCAAATAATAATAGATTTGCTACCCAATACTTTACGTTAATTAATAATAATTAATAATTAGTTGCCAAAATAGTAATTTAATAAATTTATTATGGTGGGCGCTGGCAAATCAATGGTATGATATATTTATTGATTAAAAATTTTAATTTTATAAACTATTTTTTCCATATATTGTAGATAGATAAATGGAAAGTACTGCATGGATTAGAATATTTCTGTATTTTAAATATGCATATGTACATAAAAAATTGGCTTATAATTTTTAAGCATTTAGGAATTTCTCAGACCCTTGACTCGGATTCCGCTGCGCTGTGTTTTGTTGGTGTTTTTGATTGTATTCATAGACAATTCCCACCAACAACAACATCAACAACAACAATTTTACAAACAACAAGCGCCGCAGCAAGGCTTTCCACAGCCGCACCACCAAGTAGCGTTGGCGCGCGGCTACAGCACCAATCAGAATCCGCAAGGCATCCCCGTGCCCGGTCCCCTCATCTCACAACAGCAGCCGAGTGTGGGCGTGAGCGCCGCTCAAGGCGGCGCGTCGTGCGCTGCCGGCGGCAGCAGTGGATGTTCGCTAACAGGCGGGTAAGTAATTTTGTCGCTTTTTAATAAATAAAAACTTTCCTTGAAGCTATGAATTAAAAAATTAAAATTTTGATTATAATTTTTTATGTTATTTGTCACACGGCGCGCCAATGAGAGTTTCTAATGCACATACCATCTTTCATAAAAATATGAAAAATTTCGCAAATTTTTAAAATTCAATTTTTACAATTTTACTTTTTCGACCGTAAATTTTTTTTTCTTAATTCAAATCAAAAATTTTCTAATACAAATTAAAGATAATGACGTGTTCTATCGAATAAAAACGATTTTGGGCAAATTTGTATGTATTAGGTATAAATATTTTCCACTTTTAGCTATGATTTTAATCCAGCGCTGTTGGGCGGTCAACGCGGTCTGCCAGGCATTAGGGCGCGAATCAACAGCCGCGGATTCCAATATTTCAGCACGATTCTCGCGCCTATTCTCGCGCAACAAATTAAACGAGCGCGAATCCCCAACATTAATCAGTGCATACCGGAGGCATGTACATACATGTATTAGCGAAAACATTACATACATATTAGAAAATGTGAAAAAGTACATGAATTAATCACCATGTTTTCAAATTTATATTTTACGTTTTCAAATTTACGACATGCAGAAATTAGTTTATTTAAAAAAATTTTTAATAACATTCAATGTTGAAAAAAATTAAACCAATATTTAAATTTTAGGTGAGCGGCTGCATCCAAGTCTACAATTTGTATGTATCACGATTCCGCTGTCCCCAGCGCGTCGTTCTCTATCCTGCCCCGCCAAACCAGGTCGTGTTGGCCGTCGAGAACTTGGACATTGGGTATGTATATTCAAAAAACATACTAGAAGTATGTGTAAACAAAGTTCGTTAGCAAATGTGCTTGAATATGCAGGAGAATGGAAGTGATGTATTGTTTCGTATTGTCTAGTTGAAATTTATTACTAACTGAATTGCTTTGAATCTAAAATATGCTCATAAATTGTTGTTAATTTTCTGCTAAATTTAATATGTTCTAAAAATTTAAATTTTTTATTAATTTTTATTTGTAGAGTAACCGGTAATTTGGGCGGGCAAATCAACATTATTTTGCCAATTGCTTTGTTTGGCGTTGTACAGGCGAACATACATCAGGTTTGTTCTAAAATATTTTTGCCACTATTATACAAAAATAATTATACTTATTCATATATTATACTTATACATAAATTTTCAGTTGAGTATTCGCGTGGCATTAGTGGTGGACCGCGGCGCCGGCGGGGGCGTGGGAATTCGTGTCGCGTCTTGCCAGGTTACCGTAGGCTACGTCGACGTCTATATCGAGAACGGTGGCCTTGTCGGCGACATCGCCAACAGCCAATTCCGCGTAATTTTTCTTTCATAAATACAACTATTTTTTCTTTAATATTTTTTCCTTACTCAAAAAAAAATTAATTCAGTAAGATTATCATTTTTAGGGTCGAATTTCGGATATGGTACGAAAGATGTTGCCCAATCAACTGTGCGGACAAATTCCAACCATCGTCAACGAACAACTCAACGGCAAACTAACAGCCATTCCGCAAAGCATCTCGCTGTCACAGATTTTGCAGACAGCGCTCAGTTCATTCGGCATCAGTAATCTGCTTGGCGGAGGCGGAGGCGCGTCCGGTGGACAGGTAGTGCTGCTTTTCGTATAAAAATTCGTTTCCGTGTGACGTTAAAGGTACAAATGTAAATTATAAATTAAAATAATTACAGTGCGCTGCGTCTTGTCCCAAAGTTACAAAAAAGCTGAGCGCCGCGCCACGTGCATCCTCAAACGTTTTCATCGATCCGCCCCAATCGCACTTGATGCTGCCGTCATCGCCACAGAACGCGCACCAGACACAGCAACAGTTACTGCCTCGACAACAACAACAGCAACATCAACAACAACAGCAACAACTACAACAATTCAGCAAGGGAAAGTCGACCCTAGACAGCGCTAGCAATGTACCAAAGCATCCGAATATCGTATTAGCAAGTAATTCACACAGAAAAATCGCTTCGTCCGCAGAGCAGCGAAACTTGTCCGCTAAAGACAAGCCACAGATGGTACAGCCACAGCGAACAGCCACAGTCTTCCTGCAGCACGACTCGTCGCCCAGTGCAAAATTTGCGCTTGAAGAGGTTTATACATATATTAATAATTTTTCATTATAAAACGGCAATTTAAATTAAATTTTAAATCGAAAAATGCGATCGCTTTTGTAGCATAAAAATTTTATTCAGAAATTACTTTGTTTTTGCATTTAATTGAATAATGAATACGTCTACGTTACATAAATCATAAATAATATTCACAAGATATTTTTCAAAGTGGCGTTATGGAAATTAAGGCTGCTTTAAATTACAGCTTTCCACGAAACCAAAACTTTGATTGTGATAAATATTTGAATTTTGAAGATATTTCGTGAAAAATTTTTTTGACCATTGGGAATTGTTTTAGCGTCATCGTTCTGAGCCTAAGGTGCAATTCGTGAGCAGCGGCAGCTCAATGAAGCGACCGACGCCCACGCGACAATTTTTCACGAATATGGAGCGTCTAAATCGCACAAGCGCAAACATCGACTCCATCGACAGCAGCGTCGACTTCGACTCGTTCCGCTTGCGGCGACGTCGACAGGCGACCGCACACGGAACGCCTCTCTTGCTGAATTCCAATGCGCGCGCCTTGGTGGACTCAGCACCTTCTCAGCAACAATACAGAGCGGCCGGTGTAGCAGTAGCATCACGCGGCGTTGGCGTCGGCAGCGTTGGCGGCGTTGGCGTTAGCTATGGCAATTCGCCACTATTGCCGCCACCGCCACCGGTCGCTGGTGTGCAGAGCGCACCAGCATCGGGCGGCGGCCCATCAGCCTCCGGAGCCACCAAGGGCCAGCTGGTGTTTGGCAGCCCAGGCTCGAATCCATGCGGAGGTTGTCCGGCGAGTGCCAGCGGTGAGGCGGACTCACCCCTTGCCATTCTGTCCACAATCCTCACGTCGCTTGACTTTGTAAGTTTTGTGTATACTATTAATGTTTTTATTTTGATTTTGCATTCTATGTTAAACCTAATATTGTTAAATGACAAAATTATATTAAATGAAAAACATTAAATCATGAAAGTTACACAATATCTTTCTTTCACCCGCTTTTATGTGACTTTCATCTATCTTTTCAACAATCGAAAACATGAATTACAAAATTTTAGACGAAGCTCTCAAGCATCTACCTCACCATTCAGTTTCTACAAGGCTACGCGACGACGAACGACTACACGCTCGACATAAATGGTGAGTTCAGTCCAGGCGGAGCGGGCGGCACGCCATTCGGCGCCTTTCCCATGCAGTTTCCCACGGCCGTCGGCGACAAAATGGCCGAAATTTTGATTAGCGATTGGACGCTGAACACGCTGTTCTATCATCTGCACAGGTTTGTGAGTGGTGGTCTGTGAGAATAAAATGTGTTTTGCTCTGGTTTTTGTTTTTGTTCAAAAAATCTATTTTTAGGCATTTTTATATAAGGAAGTAGAATGTGTAATGGAAAGAATAATTAAAAAATAGCATATTTACTTTATTTTTATCAAAATCAAAGTGAAAAATGTTCGTTAAAAGCTTTCTTAATTCGTTAAAAACAGTTGAAATGGAAAGCATATTTGAAAGATTTGAAAGAGCGTTTGAGTTGTTTAGGGTGGGCTTCATTATGATTCGCGTCGGTCCCGATACACCTAAAATCGGAGATCTGCTCAAGACAACGTGCTCAAGCGACGCTGAACTTGAGGATTTTGGCGTCGAAGTTTGTATCATTATTTGACTTGGAAAACGAACTTTGAAAGATAAACATTTTCAGTTGTTTTTGGTACGGTTTAAAAAGACATATTAAAAAATAATAAAGTAAAAAACAACACAAAATCATGTTGAAAATAAGAAAATTTTAAATGTTTATTTATTTATTTATTTTATCCCAAAAATATTTTACAGGCAGATGAGACGTTAAGGCGGAAGCGTAGCGTCGAATCAGTCGCAAATCTAACCGCGCTCACGGCTAACGCGGCCGAGTTGGCTACGCGACAAAAGCGTCGTACGGATTTGTCATCACTGCCCGAGGCTGCGCGCGTTCGCCGCCAGGACAATGCGGGCGGCGGTTCGCTATCGGACTTGGGCATTTGTCTAGGCGATATTTTGCCAGCGGTTCGGGAAAAGTATCCCAACCAAAAGATCGTCATCAACATTCACACGGCGCGCGCGCCCTCAGTGGTATTGAGCGCAAGAAATGGCGGTAAGATTAGCAACGCGTAATAGCAAGGGAAATTTTGAAGCCAAAAAGAAAAAAAGGGAAAAAACTCAGCGTTGGTTGTTGGTTTTAAGACGCGAGGTCTGAGAAAATGAGTTTTGCGGGAACACGGATTTGTTACATAACCTTCGATTTGGCTGAACCTTATGTAATAGGGGCAGAAAAACGTGCTGATTCCAAATCTGAAAGAATTTTGTCGATCCGACTTCTGTGCACTACGGTACCACCGGATTACGGTAGTCAATTTTCGTGATTTTGCATTTTCGCCAATTTTTCTTCAAAGTACAATAGAAACGCCCAGAGTTATTCAATCCAAACGAATTTTGTGCCATTCGACGCAGAATTATCCCGGTTTTCAGAAAAATAATGCCCTTTTATAAAAAATTTAAAATTTCCACCTCCACAAACCAAAAACTGCGCCAAAGTAATTCTTTTTTTGCATTTTTTGCCACGAAGATGGCCGATGCGCCGAAAAAACTCCTCATAGGGAGATAGAGCATGAACTTCTGCACAAAACCTATATGATTTGCAGTTTCTAAAAGTATCGCATGGTTACCAAAATTTGTGCCAAAGTTTTGGCATAATGAATTTTGGCATAATTTTTCAAAGTTTAATTTTTATATAAAATCAGCTGAGCATTTTCAGAGTATGGTCCAATGGAAAAAAATGCTCCATTTTGGTCGCTCTACACTTCGCTGATTTTTTGCGAGAGATTTGGAGCGAAAAAAAATTCATCGATTTTCCTACATACATATCAGGGATGAGTCGAAAATGAATTTGGGATTTCGAAAATCGAAAAACGAAAATCGAAAGACCCTCGTGATTTCGAAAATCGAAAATTTCAAAAATAACATTTTGTTTTGGAAATTTATTAAATTTTGGAAATTTAATTGACTAGAAATAGAAAATTTATCAAAAATAATTAAATTGGAAGCCGATGGTTCAAATTAATTTGTTGAATTGGCATTTTTTTTTACTTTGAGGAAAAATTGGCGAAAAAAAATCACGAAAATTGACTATCGTAATCCGGTCGTACCGTAGTGCACAGAAGTCGGATCGACAAAATTCTATCAGATTTGGAATCAGCATGTTTTTCTGCCCCTATTACATAAGTTTCAACTAAAGCGAAGGTTATGTCCAAATCCGGGTTCCAGCTCTGTGTAAATAAAACTCATTTTCTCAGACCTCGCGTCTTAAGAGCCATCAACAATTCATTACGTTTTTTCAGACAATCTCGAATGGAATGAAATCGTATTGTAAATGCTGTTTATTGTTTATTGTTAAATTTATCGATTTTTAGGTACGGCCACACTTGACTTCGTACTTGACGCGGATATGCACATTCAGTCAACCAACGAAAAAGTTGGCACAATCCAAGTTGCTGCAACCGTAGATTTTACCGTAAAAACATCTGGTAACTTAATAATAATTTTATTTAATTAAATATTTCTTATGATTTAGCAACAAATAAAGCCATATATAATATAATTTTTAGCTAATACAAAATTCATTTATTTAGGAGGTAGAATTTCGGCGCATGCGGACATCACAAAGCTTGAGCTGAAAGATGTAACCGGCTCACTCGGACTACCGCAAGACGGCCTCGACAATCTCGGCAATTTGGGCAAAGAGCTCTTGCTCAAGGTTTGAATATTGTCCAACAAAATCTAAATGACAAACTTTATAATAAATAAATAATTCCAAAACTTTAGGCAGGCAACGATGCGCTGGAGAAGGGCGCGCCACTCAGCCTGCCGCCGAATCTCGGCGGTCTGCCGTTGACGTTCGTCAACCCACAGGTGACGATCGTCGAGCACGCGCTCCACCTCGCCTCCGACTTCACCATCGACCCCTCCGCGCTCGGCCAACTGGGCCTAGGCGGTGGTGGCGGTGGCGGATGTTGATAATAATGAGTTTTAGGTGCTTTTAGGAGAAAAATTTCAAAAATAAATTTTATTTGCATTTAATTTGGTGTGAACCGGTTGTTCTTTTGTTAGGGACTTTGAATTTAGAGAATAAAAAATAATTTTTATTTTTTTAATTTTTCAAGACAAAAGTTTCAAAAATTGCTAAAAGTTGAAGCTTAATGGATATATTAAAAAATAAAAATTATTTTAAATATTTTTTAGCTTAAAAGCGTAGGATTTTAATTTGACAAAAGCAAAAAAACGCAATAATCAATTCAGAGACATATTTCTAATTTTAGACAATGTGAAAAACATTACACATTGATTTTTTGGACTACCTACTTTTATGCCAAAAAACGATTTCTACGATAAAAAAATAAGCCTATTGGTGAGGTCGGAAATGATTGAAAATACCTTTTTCGGAATTTACTTTTTCAGAACATTTTCAAGTTGATATTTTCAAATAACTGCCGCGGGTCGATTCGTTCATTCACTACCTATGTTTTTTTCGTTAATAGGCTCATTTTTTACCGTACTCTATTTTTGACATATGTAAAATAAAGTGTCCGAAAAATGAATGTGTAAAATTTTTCAATAACGTTCAAAATTAAAAAATATGTCTTTGAATACTCATGTATCAGTTATCGTATACCGTATGTTTACGGCAAAATAAGCCCGCTCGGAATTGGAGTAATTCTTACTTGAACTACAACATCCTCGACCAGAATCTGCCTTTAGTAACATCTACATATGAAGATGTTTGTATTTATATATAGTATAATATATATGATGAATGTTACAGTAACATAATTGCCATTATTTGTATTCGGGTAATAATTCTCGTTTCTTTTAGTTCCTCTTCTCTCTCACTCTGATTCTCTGCATAAGTTGTCTTGTTTCTTTGTCCACTCAAACAATTTTTACTTTTTCCGAATTTATGTCTTTTTTAAATGTAATTCGCATTGCTTTGATGAATAAGATGAATAAATAAAGTATTTTTCAACTATTGCGAGTATACAAAAAATAGTTGGTTCGTCGTAAAATACTTGATTTTATGAATTTATGATGCCGAACATATTTATAAGAAAAAACATGGTGATTTATTAAAAAATTACTACATAAAATACAACACAAAGAAAAATGCAATGTTTTCCTGCAAGATTTTGGCGGAAAATATTCTACTTAAAAATATTTATTTTGATTTTCGGCTTAAAATTGTTTATTTTCATTATTTTGTGCGTTCACATTAAGCAGACATTAGCGACTTGCCGGGCGCCGTAGACAGTCCCCCGTCCACGGGAAAGAGCGCGCCAGTGACGTAGGAGGCGTCGGCGCTGGCGAGGAAGAGGATGACGTTCGCCACCTCACCCGGATGACCCGCACGTCCCAGCAGCGATTGATGGCCGCGCTCGAGGTACTTATGACCATCCTGTTCGGCCAAACCGTAGTTCGACATAATGTTAGTGAGCGTCATACCGGCACTAGAATAAATTGTCAGTGGAATTGAATTTTGAATGCTGGTTGTGACAGTTAAAAATGCAAAAAAATATGACAACACAAATATAAATATATGTACATTTGCTTTCCTCTAAAATCCTTAACTTCTTCGAAAACGAAACTCGTAATAAAAAAGCGCACAGAGTAAACAACAATTTAAAAAATGCAAAAACGCCATTACATTACACTATTAACGCGAACGCCTTTGGGACCGCCGAGAAGCGCGCAATTCTTAGTCAATTGATCGAGGCCCGCCTTGGCCGAAGAGTAGTAGATAAAGTCGGCGATGGCGCGCATCGACGATACTGAGCCCACGTTCACCACGTTTCCTATGAGCGAATACTTTTTCTACGACAAGCAGCTTTTTTAATAAAAAACGAATTACTATTATGTATATCCAAAAAAATTTTTATTGCCCTTATAATATAATTTAGCTATTTTTTGCGTAATGAAGTAATGAAAAAAATTATCACTTATAAATGAGCATTGAAAATGATTTCATTTTATATATTTTTTTGTTACATATTTTTTTCAAACCTTTTGTCTTTTCCAAATGTGGCATTGCCAAATGTGTGAGCTGCGCTACACTAAAAAAATAAAATGGATTTTTTCCGATTTTTTATGAATAATCAAAAAATTCAATAATTTAAATCATCCAACATCTTGTTTTTCGTTGTATGCTATACATATTTAGCTTCCAAAAAGTCATAAAAATTGAATACTCAAAGGAAGGAACAATAAATAAAATACCTTCTAAGATTTACAGATAAAACGTAATCGAAGTTCTCTGTGCTCCACTGATCCGAGCAGCCGAATTTGTTTGGCGTTCCCGCATTGTTTACCTTAAAAATACGATTTTTGCTGAAATTTGCGCAAATTTTCATTACCAAAACATCGATTTTGTTGAACTTTTCGATAGTTTTGTTGATAATTTCATGATAGGTCGACTCTTCTGTCATGGAGCCTCGAACCGTCAAATATCTACCAGGTGTGACTGCGCGCTCCTGTAACGCTTTTTCCGTTTCCTAAAGAAATTATAAAATAATGAATACAAATAAAGAGAATGAGAGGACGGGAACGAAGGACACTGATGCGGTAGGGAATCAGTTATGACTTGAGGTGGAACCTTGAGATGCTCTTCCGACTGGCCGTGCAGGACAATTGACGCGCCTTCGTCTGCGAATAGAAGCGCTGCCACGCGTCCGATTCCTGCGCTCGATCCTAAAATGTGATTCAATTGTTTTGTTCTTTCGGTTTACTTCGTCGAGTGTATTGTCCAAAAATATATTTCTTTCTCTATTTCACTATCTTTCTCTCCTCTCTCTTTCTTCATTTTTCCTATTTTTCTTTTTTGTTGCATAATGTGGTAAAAATCGCAAACCTGTTATAATGACAACCTTATCTTGAAAACGAGCTACCATGATCTTGTGCTGTAATAATTAATAAAATACAGTAAGCAAAAATGATACAAATTTATTACTCAAAATTTTTCTTTTATATATATGTACATTTTATTTATAAAAGAATGTACATATGTATTATTTTGTAATGTCACCCACAATTAAACACTTTTGTTGAACTAAAACATTTTTGAATGTATCTTTTATCCATTCGTTATTGGATTTCGTTATTATATATTTCAAAAAATTTGGAAAATAATCAAAAATGTGCAAAACGATTAGGTAGATAAGAAAAATTTATACAGAGTTTAAAGGTATTTTTAATTTTTTTACTTTGCCAAATAGAGAAACGACTAAATAAAATCTGTTTGACGCATTTTGTAGCACAGATTACTGCGCAATTATTAAATGAAATTTTTAAACAATTGTCTTCGTTTTTTCTTAAAAGAACATTATTGTGAACTATACTTTTTCAGCAAAATTTTTTGAATAACTTAGAAAATTCTGGGAATGAAGGGTTTGGCTTTTTATAATAATTAGTGCTCCTAGACTACCCATATCTTGGACCCTCCTCCTAGACCCACCCCTCCATTGAACGAGTTGGTTACGGTATTTGGCAACTGTACTTTGAGAAAGTTGAAATTTCACACATAAGAGTATTGGCTGATAGGGTTTTCAAGGTCACTGATTCCAAATTTCATAAAGAAATTTATTGATTTGCTCAGAAAAGTACGATGTCCGTGATTTTTGCAATTTTTAGTTTGCCAATAACACACAAATTTAATAAAATATTTTCATTTCTGAGCAAAACGGCAAATTCTAATTTATATGGATGAAGCATACAAATTATAATAATATGCCAAAATTATACACGCAATATTTGTATTTCTTAGGAAACACCCCCATGATTCTTAACTTACTTTCCATCCAACTACTTCCAATTTGCATTCAAAAGCGGCCAATTGCATTCGAAAGAATTCAACTTGCGTACAATTTGCATCCACTTCAAAATTTGCAAAAAAAAAAAACTTGCATCCAGTCAAAATTTTCATTTTTTTGTCAAAATCACAAAATTCACCAAATCCTATCGGAAGTGGGTGAATAAGGAGGGGTGGATTTCTACCATTTAAATTACACCTGCCCAAAAAATTTTTTCTCGGAAAAACTTGCCATGCAAAATATGGCCTATTCAAAAATTCTTATATGAATTTTGAAGTAATCTTTTGTAGAAATATTATTGAATGAAAAGCAAAAATCCTACGAAAAGCGTTATTTTCAAAAACAACTTTATTGCTTTGTTTTCCGAAACACAATTTAAAAATAATAATAAAAGCATCTAAAACCAAATAAATTTCTATTATAATAAAATGAATTAATTATGATCAAAAAATTTCTACCTAAGTCTACATTTTTGATTAATTATCGTACATAAAAACAATTTTCAAACATTAATAGCAACGATTGTCGACTTATTCCATGTCTTCCATTTTTTAACATTTTTCTTTAAATATTTTTCTTTAAACCTTTTTGGGCTCTTTAAACCTGCAAGATTGGGTCCGAAAGTGAACATTGAATTAGCATCCCAAGACAATTTCGTTGACACCAAAAAATTGTTTGGAATTTATTTGCCTTGCTTTACTCGTGGGAAATTTTTTTCTTTTTCCTATATTTCATGACATTACCAAAACTCAATCACCAAACAATAAAAACAACGCTAACCGGGAATGCCCGTAATTACGATAAATGATTTTCGAAATTCGTAATTCGTAACTGGGTATAATTTTCGTAATTCGTAATTACGAGGCTAAAAACCCCGTAATTTCGTAATTCGTAATTCGAAATTTTCGTAATTTACCATCGAAAAATTTTCACAAAATTTTATGATTTTTTCTTTGATGTAATATACTAAAAAGTACAAAAAATATAATGAATAAAGGCCTCGTTAGAGATAATTTTGAAAGATTTGAATTAAAATTATTCGAAAATTGCCTTTTTTAATTTTTGAATGAAATTTTTTCTCAAAAAGTCCAAAATACCTACACCAAAAGCCCGTAATTACGAGCACTTTCTCGTAATTCGTAATTCCTAATTACGAGGCTAAAACCCCCGTAATTTCGTAATTCGTAATTCGCACATCCCTGGTTCTCAAAAAATTCTTAAATTTTTTGCGTCCATTACGTTAAACTAAAAATTACGTTAAACTTACGAATCATTTTGAAAAATTTGAACTATCCTGGTATGAAATTTACCAAACCCACGCTAAGCACTATAGATCAAAAAACATCAGCGAGCGAAATTTCATTTTTCGACATTAATATTCGAAGATAAATGAAATTTTCTCTTACGGCTGATTAAATAACTGACTCGCGAAACATTTCATTCCATGGAAAATGGGGCCTGCGAATTCTTTAACCGAAATAAAAAATATAATTTATTTAATTTTAAGTTATTTCCTAAACAATTAACCGTCAAAAATTCAAAGTAATATTTTTAGACAAATACTTTTAAAATACCTACAAATCAATTATTAAAATAATCAAGACGGCTTTAATTGAAAAAATGAAATTAATGCTCGAATTAATTCGTTTATGAGTATTATTGATGAAAAGATTGCAGATAATTTTTACTTTATTTTTTTGCACGAAATTGTTTTTGTTTGTAAAATAGGTTTCATTGAAAAACAAAAAAACACTTTCAATTCTTGTACGAATTTTCAACCAAACTTATTTTAACACATTTTATTTGAGGAAAAACAATACTTTCGAAAACAATTTTATTGTTTTGTTTTTTGAAATAATATCAATTTTTCAACTTCACAATTTTAATGGCAATTTTCAACAAAAAACAGGAAAAAACATCTAAAATAATAAAAAAAAGATTAATTTAGATTAAAAATTTTCCAAATTTTGCATAATTAATTTTTCAAAACAAATAAATAAAAATTTTAGAATTGTTTTGCCTTTTTTTATATCATTTTTTAAATAAAAAAATACGGTAGAATTTTAAGTACAGTAGACTTTAAGGTTAGTCAAAAAGCCACAAATACTTTTTTTCTTGAAAAACACACGTGTATTATGTGTGTAAAAACACACGTGTATTATGTGTGTAAAAATACACGTGGATGACGGCATGGGTTGCAGGGCTGTAAAATTTTCTTGACTTCTTTATAACTGTGGGTAATTGTGATGTTTTTCTGTGGTAAAAACCGCACGTATTTGCAAGAGTTTTTCGTTTCTATTTTTGCATTAATTACTCGATTTATACAGTATCGAGGTAACGAGAAGAAGCCAGGTGCAAATTTTTTGTGATTACTTTTCGTATGAATATTTTGCCTTGCGCGAATTGTGAGTTACAAAAAAATATTCTCTATTTTTTTAAATTGCCATAAATCCGGTAAAATGTCCTTTTCTCTAGTGATTTCCGTTGCGCAAGACAAAATATTTCGAAATATTTTTTTTCATTTTCACAGCAAAAAAAATGGTGCACTTTGAAAGTGAAAATAACAATGAAAAGCAATTTATAGCGTCAAACAAGGAAATTCTAAGAATTTCAACAAAATTATAATCTTAACGTAATTGATTTCTACCATATTTTATTTACATGGTGGCCAAATTTCGTGTGACTCTTTTAGACATTCATAACATTTTTTGTTGGTTGACAAAATTCTTTTTTTGTTAGATTGCAAAACTAAAAAAATTGATACCAATTGATACCAGCGTTTTACTTTTTTTCCAAAAACGAAAATGAACCGACAAAATAAACTTGAACGTTTTTCAAATTGATTTGAATTGGTGATGGGAGTTCAAAAAATTCAAAAGTCACCGGTTCAAGTGTTAATTTAAAAAAGTTCAAATTCAAATCGCTAGTTCAACTTGAACATTTTGAAAAAAAAGCCAATAACAGAAAAAAATTTTGGGCATTTGGTTATAATCAAAAAAGTTGTAAACATTCAAAAAAATCACACAAAATTGGGCCACCACGTAGATAAATATCATTCATTTCTAGCTTTCAGTATACTGTATGAAACATATTTAACTAATTACAGTATTTTATTTTATTATGCATAATAATATATCATATTCAAATTTTTCGCTAAACGCTCTCGTCGACAATACGACTTGGTATACGGTATATAAATATGTAATAGGTGGGGCCACTGTATCGAGTAACGGTTTCGTCCTCATTTTAATCCTCAGGCATAAATCTCTGCGCTCAACGCAATGCCATTGGCTGACGCTGATGTTGTGCGTGGCGGAAATTTTTATTGGTTCGGAAATTTTTTTTGTGCAACGCGTTTTTTTTCGTTTTCTTTTTTATAAAATTAATGTGATTTTTCGGGTATTTTTTAGGTGTTTTTTAAGGAAAATGTCTTTAGAGATTTTTTTTGGAAAATTTTGAAATATTTCAAAATTCATTTGAAGAAGCACCATATGCCAAAAATTTCCCAAACAATGGGGAAATTTAGGTGTGAGCACATTTGCGCGCGCAATCCAGGCCACAGTTTCCATTTCTATTAACCAAGAATATTTTGGCCGCCAATTCTGCGCACTTATCAACTTTCCCGGATTATTGGCGATCGCGATGTTGCGGATTGTGATCATGGGATTGGCGCTCGACCGGTTGTCGGCCATACGACGACCGATGGAGTACAAAAGCCGCAAGGTTGAAAAAAATAATGTTGTATATGTATAATACAGGGTGTGCCAATTTGGCGTTTTGTTTTAACATAACTTTTTTTTATTTTGTAATCGATTTTCAAAATTCATAATAGTAGATGATTTGTTTGCATTGTAGGAAACACATTATGCAGATTAAACTAAAACATAATATGTCTACAGGAAGTCAAACTTTTTCCATTTCTAAAACATTGCTTTTTTCATGAAAATTTGACAAATGTGATATTAAATTCGAAATTAGCATTAAAAATGGTCTACGTTGGTTGCTGCCAAAAGCAAACGAAATTTTGAATCAAACTAAGGCTCAAAACAAAATAAGAATCGCAATAATTTTATCAAAATTAGCGAAAAATCAAGCAAAATTGAAATAACATTTACCAATAAAAAGCTATTTGGACACATTTGAATATAATGTTTGGTATCAAACAAATTCTTAAAGCCTTGGGAATCGAATTAAAAAGAATTGTGAAAATCGATTGCAACATTTAAAAAAAAGTTAGAAAGAAAATAAATCCGGGCGCTGCAAATTGGCAGACCTTGTACTCATGTTTTTGATGTTTTCAAAAGTTCGCTATTCGATAAACACGCACGTAATACACGCAAAAACACGCACGGAAAAAATGACAAAAAAAAAAGAAGAAAATACCCCACAGAACGGGCCGAAATGCAAAACATTAGAAAAAAATTTTGTTTCATCGAGAAGTAAACTTTTTGCAAAAATTCTTATACCAGTCCATTTGCCTCACCTCCCTCTCTCGAATGACGTGTGAATTATTAAATCAAGGGGTTTGCAACCTTTTTCAAAAATTACCAAAATATGCCAATAATGTGCGATTTTTGCAGTTTATATATATATATATATATA
>SAUE01003146.1:8334-21192 GCA_009724625.1 Deladenus siricidicola
ATTGTCTCTACTGCCTGTTGTTTCTGTTCTCTGATTGTCTTTATCCCTTTTTGTTGCTGTTTTGGTTGCTTTTTGTGTCTGTTGTTGTTGCTCTATGATTTTCCCAAAATAAACATTTTCATCTTTGCGATGAGAAATGTATTCTAAACCAAAATATGCTACCTAAACCAAAAAAACAGAAATATAACATAAGTTTTTTATTTAATTAAAAAATGCAATTTGAAAATCGTCGTAAAATTCAGCACATTATTAAATTCCGCAAAAAAATCGATTATTTCAGGACAAAAATTTCCAGCTTCGCCGTATGAAAAGTATTTCGAATCAAATTCACCCAAAATATAAAATGCATTTTGAATATTAAATTCAAAAAATTTCAGCTTCTTGAAAAAATTAAATGTGTTCAGCGTGTTCGATTGCTCCTGAATAGAAATTTTCATTTTTAAAAAATTAAAAGTATTTTGCATCGAAATACACGCAAAACACAAAATCGACATACAAAAACAAATTTTGTATGTCGTCACTGAATTCAGCGTGTTCGATTGCTCCTGAATAAAGTTTTCATTTTCAAAAAATTAAAAGTATTCTGCATCGAAATACACGCAAAACACAAAATCGACACACAAAAACGTATTTTGTATGTCGTCACTGAATTCAACGGGTTCGATTGCCTCTTGACAACAATTTTCATCTTCAAAAAATTATATGTGTTTTTCATCGAAATACACACAAAAGCGACACACAAAAACGCATTTAGCATGTCGCCATTGAATTCAGCGTGTTCGATTGCCCCTGAGCAGAAATTTTTGTATCGAAAAAATTAAATTAAATTAAAAAAATTAATTTGCATCGAAATATACGCAAAACACAAAAAAAAACTTTTTGCACGTCGTATCTGAATTCAGCGTGTTCGATTGCCCATGACGCAAAAATTTCACCTTTGTAGCACAACATGTATTTTGCGTCGATAGGTGTAGCGACATTTGCGGATTGCCATTTGCGGACCGACATTTGTGGATCATTGTTAAGGGCCGACATTTGCGGATCAAAAAAAAAATTGGCTTTGCCCACCATAAAATTTTAAATTTTGGGGCGGTTCTTAATTAAAAAACGGTTCTTTTTTTTTTCAATTTATTATTATATATTTTAAATTTTGTGTTATTTCGATTATTTGTTTGTCCTAGAAAATTCCCTAGCTTGTCGTTGTTTATCGCATTTTTCATCACATGTTTGGGAAAGGAAATGCCAAGCGGCTAAGCCTAAGGCTTTGGCTATTAGGCAAGTCGCGTGGCAAGTCGTTAGGCTTAGGCTTAGGCTAAGCCTCAGCCTTAGGCGATTAGGCAAGTCGCGTGGCAAGTCATTAGGCTTAGGCTAAGCCTAAGGCTTTGGCTATTAGGCAAGTCGCGTGGCAAGTCGTTAGGCTTAGGCTAAGCCTCAGCCTTAGACGATTAGGCAAGTCGCGTGGCAAGTCATTAGGCTTAGGCTTAGGCTAAGCCTAAGGCTTTGGCTATTAGGCGAGTCGCGTGGCAAGTCGTTAAGCTTAAGCTAAGCCTCCGCCTTAGACGATTAGGCAAGTCGCGTGGCAAGTCATTAGGCGATAAACAACGACAAGCTAGGGAATTTTCTAGGACAAACAAATAATCGAAATAACACAAATTTAAAATATATAATAATAAATTGAAAAAAAAATGCCCCCCCCCTCAATTGATTCTGAGGCCATTGAATAGCTTTTGACCCCCCTCAATTGATTCTGGGGCTATCGAATAGTTTTTGACCCCCCTCAACTGATTCGGGGGCTATCGAATAATTTTTGACCCCCCTAAAAAAAAATTGTTGAGGAAGCAGAAAAAAGAATTACCTGAAAATAAACATTTTCGACTCAAAATGATGATCGGAAAATGCAATGCACTCACAAATGCAGAAAAATGCATGCAAAACATACACAAAAGGTATAAACCGATACACGAAGAACGAAATTCACTGCCGAAATTGCGTTGCGAGGAGAATTTGTTGAATGGAGAGGAAATTGCGAGGAGAGAAGAAAATAAATCGTCAAGGAGAGAAAAAATAATTGGAAATGAAATTTCAAATGAAAATTTTGCCGCAAAATGAAACGCCACAAATATTGGCGCTGATTTGAACCGCCTTTTATTGCAATGAATGACAGACGATTGCCCGTTAGTATAGGGGATTTTTCCAAGAATAATTCTTTCATGGAAAAAATTAGGACCCGCGCCTGGTCGGAACAATAGGTAAAAGCGAGGGAAAGATGAAAAAACACTTCCTTTTTACGTAAGCATAAGCCCCGCCCACTCCACTTCAAATTTGATTTGAAAAAATGCATAAAAGGAAGCGTTGTTTGATTTGTTCCTCACTTTTACCTATTGTTCTGACCAGGCGCGGGTCTTATTTTTTTCATGACAAAATGCTATTTTTGGAAAAAGGAAAAAATGTTCTCCTGTCTTCGCGAACTTTTTTTCGAAACATGAAAAAAGTTCGTGTTTACGTGAACTTATAAGATGAACCGGAAAAAAGTTCATGTTTGCAAGAACTTTTTCGGTTCATGAAAAAAGTTCAGTTCACGAACTTTTTTCCATCACTGCAAAAATACAAAACTGCGCCAACGTGGAGAGGAGAAACACACGAACTGCGCTCCTTTGAATCAATGAAAGCAGACTACCTTGACGATCGGAGCAGGACGTTTCGGCGCCAATTATATTTTACACATATATATTTCAATTATTTTATATATATTTTTTATACATATAACAATTTCATGCAATGTAAATGCTAATTTCATATCTCAATGTTTGCTTATAAATTATACATATATTTTGGCGCAGCTTATCCAGCAATTGATTATAGAATACCACATGTAAAGAACAATGTCTCGTGCTATGCGGAGCCTAAGCCTTAGGCGATTAGGCAAGTCTAGAGGCTATGCGGAGCCTGAGCCTTACGCTAAGCCTTAAGGGGGAGGTTTACATATATAAAACTTTTTGATACAAAGGTTTTGAAATTTTACGTTTTTAAAGTTTGAAAAAAATTAAATATGGCGCCGAAATGTCCGGCGCCGAAACGTCACGGCACCGAAACGCCGGCGCCGAAACGTCCTGCATTGCCACAAAATCAAGTGAAACTCTCCAATTTTTAAATATATGTTGGAGGACAAATATCTTCAAATTTTTTTGATCGTACGTTTTTGAGATATGACCCAAAATGTAAACTCCAAAATTTCAATCTCTTCTTTAAACATCAAAAATTATTGAACGTAACGGGCATTTATTTTCGGATACTCGCTTTCTTCGGAACATTTCAAAAAAAATTCACGGAATTTCATGCAGGATCCACTGAAATATACCACATTTGTCGAGTGAGAAAAATTTCACCGAAAATTGGGAGTTTTCGGAGAATCCGGTCACCAACTACTTTTTACATTTTTACGTTTTTATAGGTTTTTGATAGCGCTGAATAGGAATCTAATATCGCTTTATTGCGGAAACTACATTTCAGCACCGAAAGGTAAGAATTGGGCGTGATAAAAAACGAAAACACTGCGGAATACGTGTATATATTTGCAGAATTAAGCAGTCATCCCGTCTTATGTTCTACATAGTAAGCCAAAAAGCGCGCTAAAAACGTGTGCAGTTGAGTTTGGTAAAACAAAAAAACCAATTGCTAGAACTAAAATTCCAAAAACCCATACACCCAAAAAAAGCTTTTATACTTGATCATTGACGAAACGACACACGATTTGAAGGAGAAACGAAATAATGAGTGAGGAATCAAGAGGAAGGGAATTTGGTACTTATTTTTCCCCCCTGACCATAGGATTTTTCTCGATTTTTGCCTTGAAAATGTAGCCTTGTAGGTAATTTGACGCGCTGATTCTGAACCTGATAAAATTTTTGATGCGCGACGTGTCGCTACCGCGCTAGAGGCGGCGCGTCAAAAAATATTTTTTCCAGCATATACATCGATCGAAAGCGTTTTTCGAGCTGATCCTGAATCCGATAAAAATTTGTAGTTTTGGTGCAGTTTTTGACATTTTCTGTGTACGGGGGCGGGGTATAGTGACCCCCAACACGTGTGCTATTGTGGCGGGATATAACGAACCCCATCACGTTTTGAAGCTGGGTACTCGGAGTTTAATTCAAATGCTAAAAAAGCTAGACTTCAACACGTGTTGGGGGTCGCTATACCCCACCCCCGTAAAAATGTCAAAAACGACACAAAAACAACAAATTTTTATCGGATTCAGGATCAGCTCGACAAACGCTTTCGATTGATGTATTATATGTTAAGAAATATTCAGTGTTTCCAAATTTTCCCGCGCTTTTCTGGTTTGCCCGAGTATCCCATCAATGAGGGCAATCGATATGTCAGCGGATAGCCCATTAAAAATTATGTTGATCTGTGTAATCAAAAATGCTCAAAACCCAAATATAAGAGCGCTGTCTGCGATAGAAAAAAGGGCGGGAAAGTCGAAATTTAACTTTAGCCAAAATTTGGAAACACTGGAAATATTGTAAAAAAATGTCGCGCCGCCTGCCCGCGCCCTTAGTGCGGTAGCGACGCGTTGCGCGTCAAAAATTCTTTCAGATTCGGAATCAGCGTCTCAAGTTACATACTAGACGTAATTTTCAGACCGAAAATCGAGAAAAAAATTTCACTGAAAAAATCCTATCGACAATGTAAATAAGTACCGGGAATTTTTCAATATGGGTCAACTGGTTGTAGCGGATTAACAACTTTTTCAAATTTCCTTTTGGTATTATAAAAAATCGAAAATATTGATTAAAAATGCGAATAAATTCCTCATTTACAATTGATATAAGGTGTAGAAAGGGGTTTTCGCATGTTTCCGCGCTCTAATATTAACTTTTCTATCGCACGCCAATTTCAGCCAATGGAAAAAATGATGATAACTTATAAGATATATTGAAATTGATGTTAGGAAGCTGAAAATTTGTACACGGGGGTTTTTGGGGGCGCTCTCAACGATTATCCCAACGGATTTTTGATCCGACCCTTTTGGGACCCTGTACCGGGACCATGGTGGGACCTGGGGGGCAACTTTTACGGTACCAAATCATATGTCATTCGAAAGCTCTCATCAATTTCATCCTTTAACTCCACCCCTTAATCTTCAAAAGCAAAAAAGTTAGTAATCTTTGAATCACAGCCATTCGCTATGGAAGAACTTTTTTTAGAATGGAATAAACAACATGAAATTTCACCCACAGATAGAGAATTGAATGGGGAATACGATTGCCGATTTGTTTTTTAAGAATACTTCCCAATTACTTGTACGAACACTTCAAAAACAGAAATTAAGGACAATCTAAATCACAACTACTTTTTTAAACACTAAAAACAAATATAAGCCGGAGTTTATTTGTAAAAAAGAGTACTCGTTCGATTCTAGGTTTTTTGCGCTTTCTGTTAAGTATAAGTTTACATAGTCACAACAAAATTTTACTCTCGTTGTTTTTGTTGCAAACTTGGGATCAAAAATTTCGAAAATTCGAATTTTTGACAAAATGTTCCTATCATCATTTTGAAATTGGCGTGCGAAATCGGTTTTAGGGTGTTTGGAAACCTACAAAACCATTTTGGGCTCAAAAAATTTGGTGACCGGATTCTCCGATTTAGCCAAAAAATTTCTAGAACTTTTTTCAAATTAATTTGAACTTTTTTTAAATTGATTTTTTTCTGGTCTAGCAAAATTAAATTAGTTTTTAAATTCTGGGGAAGGGGTAAACTAGGTTTTTTATGCGGCCTATATTTCACTATGCACAATTCACTATGCGGTCACCAATACTTTATTATCTAATTTCATCAACTGTATAAAGGTGTCGAAAGCGTTTCTGCACATTATAAGTTTGTTAAGTACTTTTTAGAACGTGTAAACCACATTTTAGGCTACGGCGCGACAAACTCCATTTATACCGAAATTACTTTTATTATGCACATCCGTTGTCATTGTTCTTGCTCAATTATTGTGAGCTTTTAACTAAAAAGGGAACATGGTGGCCTACCAGTCCGAAAATTTTGTTTTTTAATCATATTTCAAATTAATCAATTACATTTCATTTCACGCACTTGAAAAATAACGAAACAACAACTCCTAATTAATCTACCAAAAATGACCCTTCAAAAAAATTTGGAAAACTTCTTCCTCAAATATCCGGCATCTCCATTAGAACTGGCAGAAGAGGAAGATTTCGCGGAGGCACCGGATCCACCGCCATCACTATTATTATCACCACCACCGTTATCGTCATCAGTTTTACTTGTAACTGCATCCTCAATTCCATCAATTGTACCCGATGTGTTGCTTTCTAATTTCGCCCATTGTTTTATTATTGTGCGTTGCCTTTCAGTTAGATCCCTTAATAACAGAATCTTCGAAATAATTTGAAAATAACTTCGAAACAATTCAAATTATATAAATAAAACAAATTATGACGACGTCGATATATGTAGTTCGTAAATGAAAAACAGTAAAAATTGATACTTTATTCAAATCCACTTAACTCTTATTTCGCTTTTTTGTTTTGTAATTACTTGAAATCAAGAAATGAAAGTGTTAAGCGAATTTTTCGAATAAAAGAATGGCCGGTAAAAGTGAAGAATATGATCTTCGGTTTTTTACTACCTTAACGGTAATTGTTTGCCTTAACGGTACTTGTAGCTTGAAAGTAGGGAAACTTGAAAAATGTCATTTTATACTAGGTTTGGACGTGAAATTTATGCAAAATTAATACCATTCTTTAAAATATAATTAATTTTCCGAATTGATAATTAAGACATTTCAAGACAATTGAAATGTCTTTGTTGTGTCTGTTTTGATATTTTTATACGTAGTGCTGAATATTTCGGACAAAATACATTCAAGTTTCCAAAATTTAGCCAAATTTATTCCAAACTTTCGCTAAAAGTTTCCAAAATTTTTGTTCGTTGTAGTCGGTCGAAGTTGAGGTAACAATTCAGTGTCGGGGAAAGGTGATAATTTCGTGTTAATTGTGTGTGTAAATAATAAAAGTGTATGTTTAATAAGTACCGGAAATTAATATTGGCTTTTGTTGCCAATTCGGGGACGTAAAATCATTGCATAAAATGAGAACGTTTAGGATGAAGGTAAGATTTTTTTAGAGGTTAAGGAATTCGGCTATTTAAAAATCAAATATTTTAATGGATTTACGGTTTGGTGTTTAAAACTGTTTGCCCTTCTTGTTTAATGCTCTAAGATGTTCTGCAAACCCATTCGCAACGTATTTGAACTAAATCTTAGATAAAAAGCCGAGGACCATTCTTCACTTTTTCCGAATGGGCATATTTTTGGTACCCTGCGCACATTCTCATCCCAAGAGAAGCAAAAAAATTTAAATGTTTACAATATGTATGTTTTTACCTTGGCACATTTATTTTGATGTTAATAAACTGATCACCGCGACCATGTTGATTTAATCTTTGTATACCGAGACCCTTCAAACACATTTGAGCGTGTGAATTTGTACCAGGTGCGATTTTTACGGTAGTGTCTTCATAAATTCCAGGTACCATAATTTTACCACCAAGAACAGCTTGAGAAATGCTAACCTTAAATTTAAAAAAAAGCCGTTCAAAACAAATTCAAAACAATTTAAAAGGCATTTTTCCTAATTTTGGACTACGGGTGCGGTAGAAAAAATCGAACCTTCTTTTTTATGAACTTTCGAAAGACCTACACAAATTAGGAATCCTCCATAAATATTTGCTCATTTGGCCATCTGGTTCTCGAGATAATGGTAGTTTGAATTTACAAAATTTACATTTCTTTCAAACCGAAAAAAATTTTTTTTATAAAATTTGCGGTTTTTGCGGCTTTTTTTTGGCAAAAATTTGCGATTTGCGAAAATAAAAATTTATTTGCGATTTGCGGTTTTCGCAAATGAAATTTTCTTTCTAATTAAGTCAAAAAATGTGAAAAATACACAACTTTTTGGCACACCGACATTTGCGGACGGACATTTGCAAACCCTACATTTGCGCACGACATTTGCGAACGAAATAATAGCAACTTTTTTTATTTTTTAAAATTTTCAAAATTTTTTCAATTTTTTAAAAATTTTTCAATTTTTTCCACTTTGTTCATTGATTGCTTAATTTTTTAAATTTGCAAAAAAATCTCGAAAACATTTCAAAAAGTTTATGCGCGCTTCAATGCCGTCTAATGGGAAATAAAATAGATCACATAGATGAATAAACTGTTTAATGAACTTTTTTAATTGTACTTATGTGTGGATTCGTCTTTTACATTTTTTGTGAAAATGAAAGTTACATGTATTATGTTGATTCATTGTTTCAAACATAATTTTAAAATTACAAAATCACTTATTGAAATGTTTTCGAGATTTTTTTCAATTTTAAAAAATTAAGCAATCAATGAACAGTGGAAACAATTAAAAAAAATTGCTATTATTTCGTCCGCAAATGTCGGGTCACCAACTTTTTTGCGTTCGGAAGTTTGTAAGAACATTTTAAGTCACGTCGAATGGTATATTACAATTTGCATAAAATAAATTATTCAGATACCCGAAAAAAATTAATGACATAGATTTTGTTAAAATTGCACCAAAACGTCACATCTAATTAATAAATTCTCAAAATTTCATCTTTTATAGTCAAGTACTTTCGGAAATATGATCATTCAAATTTGGCTGTGAGCCAAAAGTGATATTTTCATAAAAAATTGGGAAGTTGACTAAACCACTTCAACGACGTGCCTTTCAAAGCTTTCAAAATAACCAGAATTGAACTTTCTTAAACCCTATTTTGCCAAAAAAAGTTTTTGAGATTGGGGTTATCAAGAAAATGGCCTAAAAGTGGGGTTACCAAATGGGCTACTCAAATTTTATTTAAAAAAGCATGAAAACTACACAAATGATTGTTTGAAAAATTTAGTGCCGCAACCATTCTCAAATAAGCGATTATTCTGAAAGCTTCGAAAGGTTCGTCGAATGACATAAAAGCGATTTCATTTGGTCAACTCAAAATTTTGTAGAACTTGTAAAATTATTTATTGGTCAACAGCCATTATTGAATGACGACATCTTGACCAAAAAGTTGAAATTTTCAGAATGTTGCTTTTTGGTACAATTTTAATTAAAACAGTAAAGTCGACTTTTTTCAGGTATCACTCACTTTGTGCATTTTTAAAGAACTTTTTTAATCCGTGATTAGAAAAAGTTCATATTATTCTGACCAGGCGCAAGTCCTTATGGAAAAAACTCTTTTCGAAACATGAAAAAAGTTCATGTCAGTGATTAGAAAAAGTTTGAACTGAACTTTTTTCATGAACCAAAATATGTAGTTAGTTCTTGGCAACTTTTTTCATTTTTTCCAGTTCTTGGCAACATAAAGTTTTTCAGTTCTTGTCTAACTTTGTTCACATTTTATTTTTTAATTATTTATATTATTTTGTTTAAATCATTCAGTGTATAAGGCAAAATTAGTTAAATTCGTGATTAATTGATAAAACAGCTTTTGGGTCGAATTTTTTCCCGTTTCCCAGTTCATTTTTCCAGTACATCAAAAATTTTTTCAGATTTTTTCTTGAGCCGAGTTCATGTCATGAACTTTTTCCAAACATAGACGAATGTGGGACGATTCTAAGATGGCGAAACGAAACCGGATCGAATTTGGTCCACTGATTGCTGAGATATGGCTGTTTTAAAATTGTATGTTGGGCACAGCTAAAAATGGCTTTCTCTTTCAGATAACATTAAAAAATTGATGGCCTCCAACTCAGTAAAAAAATCAGCAAAAACGATTTTGCTCCTATTTTCCAATTTTCAAACATCCATATTTAGCAACTCGCAGACGAAACCCGTCCAGGTTTTTTTAGCTATTTGGCTGGGAGAAACCGTTAGTGCAAAATTACAGAAGTCGCTCTTAATAATGTACGACAGACCTCAACATCTGTGTATATGTGCTCCTTTTCACGGCGATGCCTCAATGGAGGTGATACCTTCAACGTAATGTAGAGTAAAGACTAAAACATGTAAATTAACGCATGCAAAAAATTAGCAAAGTGTATGACAGATTTTCGGTCTTGCAAGGTCGACAGGGAGTAGTCCAATATTAAAATTAACATTTTTGTTCACTTTAAGGTTACAGTAAGAAAAAATAAAAATCGTGGAAAATACAAAATGACTAAGTGAACAAAAATTTTAATTTGGGACGCCGTGTTTCCGTTTTTTCAAAAATAGGATATAGTGACTGCTCTTTGAAACGGGATTCGAAAAGATATTTGAATTGTTTGTTTGACATTATGTCAATTATTCCCAATTATCATATTCTCACTTTAATCTTGAGCTTGAACCAGGGAACGTCAAATGGTCTTAAAAGCGATCTTATGTAATTATGCACCACAGCAATGAAACGTGTGTCCCAGAAAAAAATCGACCCCTGATTTTTTGTCATTTTCCGAAAGCCCCAGCAAAGTTAGGAAGGCTCCTGAAATTTTTCTGAATTTGGTCAACTGGTTGCTGCGATATGGCCTTTCAAAAATTGCAACCTCAGAACTTTGTGATTTTTTCGAAAAAATTGAGAATGGCCATAATTCGGTGAATTGTAATCCGTTCAGAATGAACTTTGTGCCATTCGACGAGCCTTCCGAAGCTCTTTCAAAATTATTAATAAGAAAAATTTTATTTTATAAAAATTATTTTTTTGACCATTTTTGGCGCAAATTCAAAAATTGAAATTTGAATTTCCGCCAAATCATTCCTTTGCAGCTTTGTTGCCCTCTCGAAATTTGTTTTACCGAAAAGTCCATGAAATTCTGCACCGTTTTAATTTTTAAAAATTTTAAAACGTTTTTTACTGCAAAAAGTTATAGCGGTTTGAACAGTTTGAATTTAGGTAAATTTTGCTAATTTTTTACACCATTTTTACAAAATACGGTATATTTTTCTCTTTTAATTTTGTACTGTTCGGAATGTTTGATATGTCATTCGATGCTTTTTTTGATGCTTTCATTTGAAAATAAAATCAAATGTCTCTTTTCATTTTTTGAACTTTTTTGGCGGGAATTTAAAATTTCAAATTAAAATTTCAATTATACACTGTTTGTAAATGAAAAACATATTTTTTGATGAAAAACGGTTTTCCATTATTAGTATAGACTTCGTTTATATGTTTGATTACGATAAAATCTAGATTACAGTAACTTTTGTGGACTATGTAAGGGCTATGGCGCTTTTTGAACACACATGGAGTATGATAATATGCAATACATATACATATATGTGGCTACAGTATGCGTTACAGTAGGCCTACACAGCTATCAAATTTGAACTAATCACGCTGGATTACCTAGCAGTGGGTTTGAGGCTCAAAAACGGCTGGGAAATGGGTCCACCTAGACCTCCTTGAGGGTGAAGGGTGGCTGCAAATAAATTTCATTTGTGAAAATCGCAAATATATGTATTTTTATTTTCGCAAAACGCAAATTTTTGCCCAAAAAAGAAAAAAATTCCGACAGTATAAAATTAAATAAGAAAAATTTACCTTAATTAGTAAAAATGGTGTAAAAGTAATGAAAAATTAAACAAATTTCGAGAGGGCAACAAAGCTGCTAAGGAATGAGTTGGCGGAAAAACTGACGGAAATTCAAATTTCAATTTTTGAATTTCAATTTTTGAAAATGGTCAAAAAAATAATTTTTTAACTTATTAATAATTCTGAAAGAGCTTCGGAACGCGCGTCGGTCGAATGGCAAAGTTCATTCTGAACGGATTACAATTCACCGAGTTACGGCCATTCTCAATTTTTTCGAAAAAATTCTGAGGTTGCAATTTTTGAAAAGCCATATCTCAGCAACCAGTTAACCAAATTCGGAAAAATTTCAGGAGCCTTCCTAACTTTGCTGGGGCTTTCGAAAAATAACAAAAAAATCAGGGGTCGATTTTTTTCGGGGACACATCGTGGTGCATAATTACAGAAAATCTCTTTTAAGTCGAACTATTTTGACATTTTCCGTCTTAAAAATGTTATTTTAAGTGATTTTTTAATGCTATTTAAAAATTCAAATTTTAAGGGTGACCCGACATTTGCGGACGAAAAATTATCTATTTAATAATTTTTTTTATATAAAAACGAGTTAACAAACGTCAAAATCGCGAGTTAGGCTGCTTGCTCCACCACGAAAAAGGCTATACGCCACCTCCAGTGAAAATGTTCTCAAAATTTGACCGCCGGACGTTTGGCCGCTAGGACGTTTGGCCGCCAAATAATTTATGAACAAATTTTTTTTGGATATTTCTATTTATTTGGCGTCGCCAAATTTTTAATGAAATGATCTTTCCGTGACGGCTATCGCTGCACCACCTCCCCCCTCCCACATGCACTCAGTGTGGTGTCCTTTGCTAAATTAAAAAAAAATCCTACGTAATTTCATATGCTGATCAAATTTATTATATATTTCCGGCAAGAATTAAAAAAAATATCATAACAATTTTAATTTTGTTCTAAATCGTTCCAAAACAGCTTAAAATGCATTATAAACGAAAAAAGCATTATTTCGACCCCCCCCCAAAGGTCAGAAAACAGAAAACGGGGGAGGGGGGGCAAGGTATAATGTTCAAAAAATTTTTTGCTCAAAATCGTTTCAAAGCAAATTAGAAATCATTAAAAATTACTATGCTGCAACTTTAGGCTTAGCCTAAACAGAACCCCGAGACTTGCCAACTCGCCCAAGGCTTATCGTAAGGCTCAACGAGGCTAATAACTTTTTATTTTTTTTTTTTTTTTTTTATTTGTTTTGAAACGATTTTGAGCAAAAAATTTTTTTTCCACCTGTGGTTTTTTTAT